>JALJEV010001010.1:0-38333 GCA_026586105.1 Hylodesmum podocarpum
TAAATTAGTCCAGCGGCTCGTCCAACGACGGCTCGGAAAGTAGCATCTCCGTGGTATTATCTACAGGTGTAGTTTCGTACGGGTAGCGACTCTGACGCGTTCGGCGGTGCCGTAGCAGCGGTATCTCGGCAGTCTGACTTCGTCTTCTACGGCTGGGAAGTAGCATCTCGGTAGTATTACTGTAGTAGCATTTTTGCGGTAGCATCCGTGGCCCGGCAATCTGTTAGTGCCAGCTGTGATGGTATCTCAGGCTTAGTGCGGTTAAATCAGCCGATAGCTCGCGTGCGCATCTCCGGTGGTACTGCCGGTGGTAGTTTTACGCCAGGGTAGCATCCCACAAACAACAAAAGCCCCGACAGTGCCGGCTCTTGTGCAGCGCATCCAGGCACAGTGTGCACCTGGAATCCCAACGACAACTCGGGAAGTCGCATCTCCCGATAGTATTGCAGCGTGTAGTTTATCGGGTAGCCGAGGCCACCTGCAACAACAAATCCCGACGGTTTTGCAGCTCTAGTGGCGATATCTCCGTGGTCTGCGACTCATCCAACGTAATGCTCGGGAAGTAACATCTGCGGCGGTATTACCTATACGGGTAGCAGCTCTGCGGCGACAGTTCCGACGATGCCGCTACAGCGGTATCTCCACAGCGGCTCGGGGAGTAGCATCTCCCGGTAGTCTTACAGTAGTAGCATTTCTTGCGGGGAAGCATCCGAGAAACGACGACTAGCTGTGACGGTGCCGCTCTAGCGGTGGTATCTCGGCGGGTGCAATTCGTCCGCCAACGGACTCGGCGTTAGCATCTCCGTGGTATTACTGCGGTAGTAGTTTTTGTGGGTAGCATCCCCTGACAACAAAAGCTCCGCGATTGCCGGCTCTTGTAAGCGGTATCTCCAGACGAGTGTACCTCGTCAGCCGACAACTCGGGAAAGTAGCATCTCGATAGTATTACGTGCGATGGTAGTTTATACGGGTAGCGAGCCTACTGGCAACATATCCGAGTGCAGCTCTAGTAGCGGTATATCAGAAACGGGCGGCTCGTCGATGACGGCTCGGGAAATGAGATCTCCGGTAGTATTATCTGCGATGGTAGTTTACTGCATCACGGGTATGAGCTCTGCAATGACGATTCAGCGTGCCGCTCTGGCCGGTATCTCGACTTTATGTCTGGCTAAATGTACAACATTTCCGGGAAATAGCATCTCCCGGTCGTATTACATAGTAGCATTTTTTGTAGAGGTAGCATCCGACGACGCTTGGCCTACGTGGTGCCCGCTCTTAGCGAGTGGTATCTCACGTGGTGTGACTCGTCAATGGCTTGACTCGAGCATTAACATCTCCCGAGTAGTATCACACGGTAGTAGTTTTTGTTGGGGTAGCATCCCAAACGACAAAAGCTCCATAGTGTCGGCTCTTGTAGCGGTATCTCAGCCCAGATTAGCCTCGTCCAACGACGGCTCGGGAAGTAGCATCTCCGATAGTACACATGCGATAGTAGTTTACGTACGGGTAGCGAGGCCACTACGACACGGTCAACCGATTGCCGCTCTAGTAGCGGTATGTCAGAACGAGGGCATCGGCTCGTCAACAAACATTTCGGGAAGTAGCATCTCCGTGGTATTATCTGCAACGGTAGTAGTTTATGCGAGGTGCTTGAAACTCCTGCTGTGATTAAGCGTGCCGCTCACGTGGTATCTCAAACGCATGGTCAGCTTCGTCAACGCTTCGGGAAGTAGCATCTCCGATGTAGTATTACTGTAGTAGCATTTTTGCGAGGGGTAGCATCCGACAGCGACAACTCCGGTGGTGCTCGCTCTAGCGATGGTATCTCCACGACGGTGCGATTCGTCGTCCAAGACATCTCGAGCATTAGCATCTCAAGTAGTATTACCTGCGGTAGTAGTTTCGTGGGGTAGCATCTGACAACAAAAGCCACGACGGTTCGGCTCTTGTAGCGGTATCTCAAACCAGTGTACCTCGTCAGACGGCTCGGATTTCTGTGATCGCGTCTCCGATAGTATTACGCGATGAAAAGTAGTTTCTATATGGGTATGGGCCTACTGACAACAAAATCCAGCGTGCCGGCTCTAGTAGCGATATCTCCGGGGTACGGCTCATCAAAACGGGATCGGAAGTAGCATCTCAGTAGTACTGTCTGTAGTAGTTTATGCTCTTTACGAGCGGCTTGATTTCCGGTCACCAGCTCTAGCGCGGTCTTGCTACGCACTTCGGGAAGTAGCATCTCCATTAGTCTTACTGTAGTAGCATTTCTTGGGGGAAGCATCCCCGACGGCGGCGACTCGTGGTGCCGCTCTAGCGATGGTATCTCAAGCAGTGCGATTCGTCGGCCAATCTCGAGCATTAGCATCTCCGGTGGTATTACTGCGGTAGTAGTTTCATGCGGGTAGCATCCCCAGACGGCAAAAGCCCCGACGATTGCCGACTCTTGTAGCGGTATCTCAGAAACAGTGTACCTCGTCCAACGACAACTCGGGGAAGTAGCATCTCCAATAGTATTACTCGCGATGTAGTAGTTTCTATACGGGTGGAGGCCTGCGACAGATCGGCGGTGCCGCTCTAGTAGCGATATCTCGACAGTGCGGCTAAATCAACGACGACTCGGGAAGTAGCATCTGCGGTAGTATTACATGCGGATGCGACTCTGCGGCGGCGATTCGGTAGTGCCGCTCTAGCGGCCCGGTATCTCCCGGCAGAATGCAACTTCGTCTTCTGCAGCCGGGGAAGTAGCATCTCCGGTGGTATTACGTAGTAGCATTTTTTGCGGGGGTAGCATCCCGGCTGACAAGCTCTGGTGGTCTTCGCTCTAGCGACGGTATCTCGACAGTGTAGTTAGTCCACCAACATCTCGAGCGTGCATCTCAAGTAGTATCACCGCGGTAGTAGTTTTACGTTGGGGTAGCATCAGAAACGACAAAAAGCTCCGCGGTGTCGACTCCCCAGTAGCGGTATGTCAGACGGGGTGTGGCTCGATCCGGACGGCTCGAAAGTAACATCTCGATAGTATTACATGCGGTAGTAGTTTACGTACGGGTAGCGGCCCTGCGACGACAGATCCACGGTGCCGCTCTGTGTAGCGGTATATCAACGAGCGGCTCGTCCAATGACAGCTCGGAAGTAGGATCTCCATGGTATTATCTGCGGTAGTAGTTTACGTACGGGTAGAAACTCCTCGAACGACGATTCGACGGTGCCGCTAGCGACGGTATCTCAAACGGATGCGCAGCTCGTCTTCTGCGGCTCGGGAAGTAGCATCTCCATTAGTATTACTGTAGTAGCATTTTTGCGGGGGTAGCATCCCAAACGCGCGACTCGGTAGTGCCGCTCTAGCGATGGTATCTCAAACGGGTGCAGTTCGTCAGCCAGCTCCGAGCATTAGCATCTCGATAGTATTACTGCCGGTAGTAGTTTTTACGTAGGGGTAGCATCTGACAACAAAAGCCCCGGCCGATGCCGGCTCTTGTAGCGGTATCTCACAGTGTACCTCGTCCAACGGCTTGAACTGCGGAAGTCGCATCTCCGATAGTATTACATCGGTAGTAGTTTACATACGGGTAACGACCCTCTGACAACAAATCCAACGATTGCCCATTCACAGTAGCGATTATCTCAAGTGCGGCTCATCAAACGGCTCGGGAAGTAGCATGCTCCGGTAGTATTATCATGCGGGTAGTTTAGCGTACGGGTAACGACTCACGTGTGATTCGATGCCGCTGCCGACGTATCTCGAAACATATGCAACTCGTCTTTGCGGCTCGGGAAGTGGCATCTCGATCGTATTACTGTAGTAGCATTTCTTGCGGGAAGCATCAACGAGAGACGGCTCGGTAGTGCCGCTGCAGCGGTGGTATCTCGTGAGGTGCGGTTCGTCGGCCAAACGGCTCGAGCATTAGCATCTCCCGTGTATTACACACGGTAGTAGTTTTGTGAGGGTAGCATCCCAACCACAAAAGCCAAACGATAGTGCCGACTCTTTGCGCGGTATCTCCCACAGGTGTACCTCGTCCAACGCGACAACTCGGGAAGTAGCATCTCCCGATAGTATTACATGCGTGTAGTTTCGTACGGGTAGCGGCCCTACGGCGACGGATCCAACGATTGCCCGCTCACAGTAGCGGTATGTCAAGAACGGGGAACGCTCGTCGATGACGGTTCGGGAAGTAGCATCTCCAATAGTATTATGCGGTATTAGTTTATGCGGGTGCGACCCTACGCGACGGTCGGCGGTGCCGCTCTAACGAGTGGTATCTCCGACATGGGTGCAACTCGTCTTGGCTTGACTAAGGAAGTAGCATCTCGATGAAGTATTATTGCATTGAAAGCAGTTTCTGCTGGTGAGCTCCTACAAGAAGCTCTGATTCGTGGTACCTTCTAGCAGCGGTATCTCGGCAGGTGCGGTATGCGATCAGCAAGTCAGCTCGGGAAGTAGCATCTCCGATGTATTACACTGCGGTAGTAGTTTACGTAGGGGTAGCATGACAACAAAAACCCGACGATTGCGACTCTTGTAGCGGTATCTTCGACGGGTGTACCTCGAAATCAGCGACGACTCGGGAAGTAGCATCTCAATAGTATTACATGCGGTAGTAGTTTTATACGGGTAGCGGCCCACAACGACGGTCCGCCGGTGCCGCTCCAATGTAGCGGTATATCTCCAGAGGTCGACTCGTCACGACGGCTCCGAAGTAGCATCTCCGGTAGTATTATCTGCGGTAGTAGTTTAGTACGGTCTCCTACGGCGACGGTTCAGCGAGTGCAGCTCTAGCCGGTATCTCGACGGATCAACTAAATATTATGACGGCTCGGGAAGTAGCATCTCCGGTAGTATTACTGTAGTAGCATTTTTGTAGGGGTAGCATCGACGGCGGAGCCTCCGGTGCTCGCTCGCGATGGTATCTCCAGACGGGTGTAGTTCGTCAGCCAAACGGACTCGAGCATTAGCATCTCGATAGTATTACTGCGGTAGTAGTTTACGTGGGGTAGCATCTGACAACAAAAGCCAGACTCCGGCAGTGTCGGCTCAGTAGCGGTATGTCCAAACAGTGTACCTGGCATCGGCGGCTTATTTCCGCGAGTAACATCTCCCGATAGTATTACGCGTGTGTAGTTTACATCCCGGGTAGCACGGCCCTACAACAACAAATCCACGGTGCCCGCTCTAGTAGCGCGATATCTCCGACGAGGGGCGGCTCGTCCTATGACGACTCGAAATAGGATCTCATTTAGTAGCATCTGCGATAGTATTACATGCAGTGCTCAGTTACGGCTCGCGGCCACGATTTCGCGGTGCCGCCTAGCGGCGTATCTCAAACCGGATGCAACTCGTCTTACGCAACTCGGAAAGTAGCATCTCCATTAGTATTACTGCAGTAGCATTTCTTGCGGGGGTAACATCCCAGCCCATGACGTCGGTAGTGCGCTCTAGCGATGGTATCTCCCAGACCAGTGCGATTAAATCAGCGCGGCTCGAGCATTGCGCATCTCGATGGTATTACTGCGGTAGTAGTTTTACATGCAGGGCATAAATCCCGACAACAAAAAAGCCTTTGACGATTGCCGGCTCTTGTAGCGGTATCTCGAAACAGTGTACCTCGTCCACAACTCGGGAAGTAGCATCTCGATAGTATTACTCGCGATAGTAGTTTCTATACGGGTAGCGAGGCCCTACGGCAACGAATCGGCGGTGCCCGCTCTAAGTAGCGATATCTCCGACGGTGCGGCTCATCCAACGGCACTCGAAAGTAGCATCTGCGTGGTATTACTGTACGGGTAGCGACTCTGCGGCGACGATTCGGTAGTGCGCTCAGCGACGGTGTCTCACGGATGCAACTCGTCTTACCCAGCTCGGGAAGTAGCATCTCCGGTAGTATTACTTGTAGTAGCATTTTTGCGGGGTAGCATCCGAAACGGCGACAACGGCGCGGTGCTCGCTCTAGCAACGGTATCTCCGACGGGTGTGGTTCGTCCCACTGCATCTTGGCGATAGCATCTCAGTGGTATCACCGCCGGTAGTAGTTTACGGTTGGGGTAGCATCCTGACGGCAAAGCTCACGGCGATCGGCTCCCAGTAGCGGTATGTCAAGCAAAGGTGTAGCTCGTCCGACGGCTCGGGAGTAACATCTCCGATAGTATTACATGCGGTAGTAGTTTTTACGTACCGGGTAGCGACCCTGCAGCCACGGATCCAACGAGTGCCGGCTCTAGCGCGGTGTATCCGGCGAGGGCAGCTCGTCCAATGACGGCTCGGAAGTAGGATCTCCGATGTATTATCTGCGGTAGTAGTTTCTGCACGGGTAGCAACTCCTACGGCGACGATTCAGAGCGGTGCCGCTCTAACGACGGTATCTCCAAACGAGATGCAACTGCGTCTTCTGCGG
The DNA here is from genome assembly GCA_026586105.1 of Hylodesmum podocarpum. Lineage (NCBI taxonomy): Eukaryota > Viridiplantae > Streptophyta > Magnoliopsida > Fabales > Fabaceae > Hylodesmum > Hylodesmum podocarpum. The sequence continues at coordinate 6,393 of JALJEV010001010.1, forward strand.
CTCGGGAAGTAGCATCTCCGTTCTTACCCTGTAGTAGCATTTTTTTGCGGGGGTAGCATCCCCGACGGCAGCTCGGTAGTGCCGCTCTAGTAGTGGTATCTCCGACGGGTGCGATTCGTCAACCGGCATTTCGAGCATTAGCATCTCCCGGTAATACTGCGGTAGTAGTTTTTGGGGGTAGCATCCCCAACAACAAAAGCCCAGCGGCGGTGCCGGCTCCTGTGGCGGTATCTCGACGGGTGTACCAGTCAACGACGACTGGGGAGTCGCATCTCGATAGTATTACACGCGGTAGTAGTTTCTATACGGGTAACGGGCCTACAACACTTGAATCGCCCGGTGCCCGCTCTAGTAGCGATATCTCAGTAGTGCGGCTCATCAACGACGGCTCGAGGAAGTAGCATGCGCGGTAGTATTGCATACGGGTAGCGACTCGGCGACGATTCGATGCGTCAGCAACGACGGTATCTCCCGGCGAGATGCAACTCGTCTTTTACAACTCGGGAAGTAGCATCTCCGATGGTCTTACTGTAGTAGCATTTTTTTGCCAGGGTAGCATCCCCAGACGGCGACAGCTGCGGCGGTGCGCTCTCCCCAGCGCGGTATCTCCAGAACGGTGTGTAGTTCGTCCACCGATGGCTCGAGCATTAGCATCTCCGGTAGTATTACCCGCGGTAGTAGTTTACGCAGGGGTAGCATCCCAGCGACAAAAGCAAACGATGCGACTCTTGTAGCGGTATCTCAAACGAGTGTACCTCGTCAACGACGGCTCGGGAAGTAGCATCTCGATAGTATTACCCTTGTTAGTAGTTTCTATACGGGTAGCGGCCCTACGGCAACGGATCCAACGATTGCCCTCTGGTAGCGATATCTCAGAAGCAGTGCGGCTCGTCTCGGGAAGTAGGATCTCGGGAAGTAGCATCTGCCCGTGTAGCATTACGTACGGGTAGCGGCTCTGCGGCGACGATCCGGTAGTGCCGCTCACAACGACGGTATAAAACGGATACACAACTCGTCTTACGCAGCTCGGGAAGTAGCATCTCCCAATAGTATTACGTAGTAGCATTTTTTGCGGGTAGCATCAAACGAGCGACAAGCTAGCTTGGCGGTGATGCTCTAGCGTGGTATCTCAAAACGGGTGCGGTTCGTCAGCCCGGCTCGAGCATTAGCATCTCGGTAGTATCACCTGCGGTAGTAGTTTTTGTAGGGTAGCATCCCCACAACAAAAAGCTCCGGTGTCGGCTCTTGTAGCGGTATCTCAACCCGGGTGTAGCTCGTCAACGACAACTTCGAGGAAGTAGCATCTCCAATAGTATTACTCGCGGTAGTAGTTTCTATGCGGGTAGCGCCAGCCTTCTGACAACGGTCGGCCGGTGCCGCTACAGTAGCGATATCTCAACGGTGCGGCTCGTCGGCGAGCTCGAGGATGTAGCATCGCGATGTAGTTTACGTACGGGTAGAAACTCTGCGGCGACGATTCGTAGTGCTGCTACGCGACGGTATCTCCGGATAGATCGCGCACAAATGCGTCTTCTACAACTCGGGAAGTAACGTCTCCGGTAGTATTACCTGTAGTAGCATTTTTTGCGAGGGTAGCATCCACAGAAACGACAACGGCGCGGTGCCCGCTCAGCCGGCGGTATCTCCGAAGCGGGTGTGGTTCGTCCACAAACATCTCGGGCGATAGCATCTCCGGTAGTATCACCCGGTAGTAGTTTACGTTGGGGTAGCATCCGACAACAAAAGCCCGGCGATGTACCGGCTCTAGTAAAGCGGTATGTCAAAACGGGTGTGGCTCGTCCAACGGCTTCGGAAGTAACATCTCCAATAGTATTACATGCGGTAGTAGTTTACGTACGGGTAGCGCGGCCCTGACAACAGATCCGACGATTGCCGCTCAGTAGCGGATATATCGAAAAGCGGCTGTCGGCGGTTCGAAGTAGGATCTCCGGTAGTATTATCTGCGGTAGTAGTTTATACGGGTAGCAGCTCTACTGACGTTCCGGCGGTGCCCGGCTCAGCGACGGTATCTCGACATATGCAACTCGTCTTACGGCTCGGGAAGTAGCATCTCCATTAGTATTCTTTTGTAGTAGCATTTTTTGCGGGGGTAGCATCCCCCAACGAGAGACAGCTCCGGTAGTGCCCGCTCTGGCGAGTGGTATCTCCGACGGTCCGGTTCGTCCAGATGGAAGCAGCTCGAGCATTAGCATCTCCGATGGTATTACACGGTAGTAGTTTCGTAGGGGTAGCATCCCCAACAACAAAAAGCCACGACGGTCCGACTCTTGTGGCGGTATCTCCGACGAGTGTATTACCTAAAATCAACGACAACTCGGGAAGTAGCATCTCCAATAGTATTTCGCACGTAGTAGTTTCTATATACGGGTAGCGAGCCTACGACAACGAATCCGCGGTGCACGCTCTGAAGTAGCGATATCTCGCGACGGTGCGGCTCGTCAAACGACGGCTCGGGAAGTAGCATGCTGCGGTAGTATTATGCGGGTAGCGACTCTGACGACGATTCGGTGGTGCATTCTAGCGGCGGTATCTCGACGGATGCACCTCGTCTTACAGCTTCCAGGGAAGTAGCATCTCGATGGTAGTATTACGTAGTAGCATTTTTTGCGGGGGTAGCATCAAAAACGACGACAACTTGGCGGCGAAGCGTGCGCTCTAGCGACGGTATCTCAAACGGGTGTAGTTCGTCCACCAACATCTCGGGCAATAGCATCTCCGGTAAGTATCACCGCATGGCATTTTTTGCAGGGGTAGCATCCCCGACAGCGACAAAACTCGGCGATTGTCGGCTACGGATTGCGGTATGTCGACGAGGTGCAGCTCGTCCAACGACGGCTCGGAAGTAACATCTCCAATAGTATTACATACGTAGTAGCATTTTACGTGCGGGTAGCGGCCCTACGACGGCGGCAATCCAACGGTGCCGCTCAGTAGCGCGGTATATGAAACGAGATGCAACTCGTCCGATAACGGCTCGGAAGTAGGATCTCCGGTAGTATGCTCTGTAGCATTAGTTTCTGCGGGTAGTAGCTCCTACGGCGACGATTCGGCGGTGCCCGCTCTAGCGACGGTATCTCAGACGGATGCGGCTCGTCTTGCGGCTCGGGGAAGTAGCATCTCCGGTAGTATTTGCGTAGTAGCATTTTTTGCGAGGGTAGCATCCCAAACAACGGCGACTCGGTGATGCCGCTCGCGATGGTATCTCAGAACCAGGTGCGGTTCGTCAGCCAAACGGCTCGAGCATTAGCATCTCCGGTAGTATTACTGCGGTAGTAGTTTTGTGGGGGTAGCATCAACAACAAAAGCTCAGACGAGCCAGCTCTTGTAGCGGTATCTCGACAGTGTACCTCGTCAGCGGCAACTCGGGAAGTAGCGTCTCCGATAGTATTACGCGTGGTAGTAGTTTCTATGCGGGTAGCAGAGCCCTCTGACAACAAATCAGCGGTGCCGCTCTGGCGTAGCGATATCTCCGACGAGTGCGGCTCATCAAAACGGCTCGGAAGTAGCATCTCCGAGTATTACATGCGGGTAGTGACTCTATGCGGCGATTCGGCGGTGCCAGCTATCTCCGCGGCGGCTCGTCTTATAACTCGGGAAGTGCGTCTCCAGGTAGTATTGTAGTAGCATTTCTTGCGGGGGTAGCATCCCAACTAGTCTTCTTGACCCGCTAACGCGATGGCATCTCGACCCAGGTGTAGTTAGATCACCAAACTTGTCTCGAGTAGCATCTTTATCACCTGCGGTAGTAGTTTCGTTGGGGTAGCATCCCAACGACAAAAACAAACGTTATCGGCTCTTGTAGCGGTATCTCCGACAGGTGTACCTCGTCCAACGACAGCTCTGGAAGTAACATCTCCAATAGTATTACATGCAGTAGTAGTTTGCATACGGGTAGCGGCCACTACGGCACGAATCCCGTACGGTGCCGCTCTGCGCGCGGTATCTCAAACGGTGCGGCTCGTCAACGACGGCTCGGGAAGTAGGCATCTCCGATGTAGTATATGCACGGTGTAGTTTTACGTACGGGTACGACTCTGCATCGACAGTTCGACGGTGCCGCTACGCGGCGGTATCTCAGAGCATATGCAACTCATCTTGCGGCTCGGGAAGTAGCATCTCCGTAGTATTTTTGTAGTAGCATTTTTGCGGGGGTAGCATCCCCAGGCAACGACTCACGTGCCCGCTCAGCGATGGTATCTCGACGGGTGCGAGTTCGTCACCAAACGGCTCGAGCATTAGCATCTCCGGTAGTATTACTGCGGTAGTAGTTTACGTTGGGGTAGCATCCCCGACGACAAAAGCTCGGCGTGCCGGCTCTTGCAGCGGTATCTCCCGACAGTGTACCTCGTCAACGACAACTCGGGAAGTAGCATCTCCGATAGTATTACACGCGGTAGTTTTTATACGGGTAGCGGCCCTACGGCCCGACGAGATCGGCGGTGCCCGCTCTAGTAGCGATATCTCAAACGTGGTGCGGCTCATCAACGGCGGCTCGGGAAGTAGCATCTCCGGTAGTATTCCTTGCGGTAGTAGGTGCGAGCTCTGCGGCGACGATTCCGGTAGTTCACCTCTACGCGACGGTATCTCAAACGGATGCTAATAATGCTCGTAAAACGCAACTCGGGAAGTAGCATCTCAATAGTATTACCTTGTTAGTAGCATTTTTGCGGGGTAGCATCCCAACCGGCGATCAAGGCGGCGGTGCCGCTCTAGCGTGGTATCTCGAAACGGGTGTAGTTCGTCACCGACATCTCGAGCATTAGCATCTCAGTAGTATTACTGCGGTAGTAGTTTGTTGGGGTAGCATCCCCGACAACAAAAGCTCGACGGTGTGACTCTTGTAGCGGTATCTCGACGGTGTACCTCGTCCAACGACAACTCGGGAAGTAACATCTCGATAGTATTACATGCGGTAGTAGTTTCTACGGGTAGCGGCCTACGGCAACGAGATCCAACGGTGCCAGCTCTGGTAGCGATATCTCACGACAGCGGCTCGTCCAACGGCTCGAAGTAGGATCTCCGGTAGTATTATACTACGGTAGTAGTTTACGTACGGGTAGCAACTCTACAGCGACGATTCGGTAGTGCCGCTCTGGCGCGGTATCTCTCCAGATGCAGCGTCTTGCGGCTCGGAAGTAGCATCTCCAATAGTATTGTAGTAGCATTTTTGCGGGGGTAGCATCATGACGAACGGCTCGGTAGTGCCGCTCTAGTGGTATCTCAAACGGGTGCGGTTCGTCGACAAACGGCTCGAGCATTAGCATCTCCGGTAGTATTACTGCGGTAGTAGTTTACGTAGGGGTAGCATCCCAATAGCACAAAAGCATGACGGTCCGGCTCTTGTAGCGGTATCTCAAAGTGTGTGTACCTCGTCCAACGACAACTCGGGAAGTAGCATCTCCAATAGTATTACTCGCGATAGTAGTTTTATACGGGTAGCGAGCCTACGACAACGAATCCGAGCGATTGCGCTCAGTAGCGATATCTCCAACAGTGCAGCTCATCACGACGGCTCGGGAAGTAGCATCTGCGATGGTATTACTGTACATGCGGGTAGCAGCTCTGCGGCGTTCCGATTCGTAGTGCTGCTCTAACGGTATCTCAACAGATGCAACTCGTCTTCTGACTCGGGAAGTAGCATCTCCGGTAGTATTACTGTAGTAGCATTTTTTGCGGGGGTAGCATCCCCGACGGCGACAACGGCGGCGGTGCCCGCTCTAGCGGCCGGTATCTCCAGACGGGTGTAGTTCGTCCATAAACATCTCGGGCGGTAGCATCTCCGGTAGTATCACCGCGGTAGTAGTTTCGTTGGGGTAGCATCCCCAGCACGGCAAAAGCTCCGCGGTGTCGGCTCAAGTAGCGGTATGTCCGACGGGTGTAGCTCGTCCAACGACGGCTCGGGAAGTAACATCTCCGATAGTATTACATGCGGTAGTAGTAGTTTCGTACGGGTAGCGACCCCACGGCGAGATCAACGGTGCCCGCTCAGTAGCGGTATATCCAAACGAGGGCGGCTCGTCCAATGACGGCTCGGGAAGTAGGATCTCGGTAGTATTATCTGCGGTAGTAGTTTACGTACGGGTGCGACTCTAGCGGCAGATTCCAGCGATGCCGCTCTAACGAGCGGTATCTCAAACGAGATGCAACTCGTCTTCGGACTCGGGAAGTAGCATCTCCATTAGTATTACTGTAGTAGCATTTTTGCGGGGGTAGCATCCCAGACGGCGCAACTCGGTAGTGCCGCTCTGGCTTTGTGGTATCTCCAGACGGGTGCGGTTAAATCGTCAACCGCGGCTCGAGCATTAGCATCTCCGGTAGTATTACTGCGGTAGTAGTTTTGTGAGGGTAGCATCCCAGACAACAAAAGCGAAGTGCCCAGCTCTTGTAGCGGTATCTCAGAACGGAGTGTACCTCGTCCGCACGACAACTCGGGAAGTAGCATCTCCGATAGTATTACCCGTAGTAGTAGTTTCTATACGGGTCGCGAGGCCTAGACAACGTCATCCAACGCGTGCCGCTCTAGTAGCGATATCTCCAGAACGAGGTGCAGCTCGTCCAACGACGGCTCGGGAAGTAGCATCTAGAGTAGTATTACCTGTACGGGTGGCGACTCTGCTGGCCGACGATTCCCGATAGTGCCACTACAGCGGCGGTATCTCAAACGAGATCAACTTCGTCTTCTCGGACTCGGAAGTAGCATCTCCGATAGTATTACACAGTAGCATTTTTGCGGGGGTAGCATCCCAGAAGCAACGACTCGGCGAGTGCCCGCTCTGGCGATGGTATCTCCGACGGGTGTAGTTCGTCCACCAACAGCTCGGGCAGTAGCATCTCCAGTAGTATCACCCGCAGTAGTAGTTTCTGTTGGGGTAGCATCCCCGACAGCAAAAGCTCCGGCAGTGTCAGCTCTAGTAGCGGTATGTCCGACAGGTGTAGCTCGTCCAACGACAGCTCGGGAAGTAACATCTCCAATAGTATTACATGCAGTAGTAGTTTCTGTACGGGTAGCGGCCCTACCACGGCGATCGGATCCGGTGCCGCTCTAGTAGCGTATATCCGGCGAGGGCGACTCGTCCAATGCGGACTTCGGGAAGTAGGCATCTCCGTAGTATTATCTGTACGGGTGGCGACTCTGCTGACGATTCGCGGTGCCGCTCTAGCGCGGTATCTCGACATATGCAGCTCGTCTTTGCAGCTCGGGAAGTAGCATCTCCGTGGTATTACCTTAGTAGCATTTTTTGCGGGGTAGCATCCCCGGCGGCGACAAGACTCGGTAGTGCCGCTCTAGCGATGGTATCTCCAGACGGGTGCAATTCGTCAACCGGCCGGCTCGAGCATTAGCATCTCCGGTAGTATTACTGCGGTAGTAGTTTACGTAGGGGTAGCATCCCCAACAACAAAAAGCCGACAGTGCCGGCTCTTGTAGCGGTATCTCAAACAGTGTACCTCGTCCAACGACAACTCGGGAAGTAGCATCTCGATAGTATTACCGTAGTAGTAGTTTATACGGGTAACGAGGCCTACGACAACGGATCCGGCGGTGCACGCTCTAGTAGCGATATCTCAGAACGAGGTGCGGCTCATCAACGACGGCTCGGGAAGTAGCATCTGCCGGTAGTATTACTGTACGGGTAGCGACTCTGCGACGACGAGTTCCGGTAGTGCCACTTTCACAGCGACGGTATCTCGACGGATGCAACTCGTCTTACAACTCGGGAAGTAGCATCTCCCGGTAGTATTACTGTAGTAGCATTTTTTGCGGGGGTAGCATCCCCAGAAACGAGCGACAACGGCGGCGGTGCCCGCTCGCGGCGGTATCTCCGAAACGGGTGTAGTTCGTCCGCAAACATCTCGGGCGGTAGCATCTCTAGTAGTATCACCCGCAGTAGTAGTTTCTGTTGGGGTAGCATCCCTGACGACAAAAGCTCGGCGATGTGTCGGCTCTAGTAGCGGTATGTCGACGGGTGTGGCTCGTCCAACGACGGCTCGGGAAGTAACATCTCCGATAGTATTACATGCGGTAGTAGTTTACGTACGGGTAGCGACCCCTCTGCGACGGATCCGCGTGCCGCTCTGTAGCGGTATATCAAACGAGCGGCTCGTCCAATGACGGCTCGGGAAGTAGGATCTCCGGTAGTATTATCTGCGATAGTAGTTTGCACGGGTAGCACTCTACGGCGGCGATTCGGCGAGTGCCGCTCAACGACGGTATCTCAAACGAGATGCAACTCTGCAGCTCGGGAAGTAGCATCTCCAGTAGTATTACCTGTAGTAGCATTTTTTGCAGGGGTAGCATCCCCGACAGCGAAAGCTCCGGTAGTGCCCGCTCTAGCAGTGGTATCTCCGACGGGTGCAGTTCGTCAACCGACAGCTCGAGCATTAGCATCTCCAGTAGTATTACCTGCAGTAGTAGTTTCTGTAGGGGTAGCATCCCCAACAACAAAAGCCCGCGACAGTGCCAGCTCTTGTAGCGGTATCTCCGACAGGTGTACCTCGTCCAACGACAACTCGGGAAGTAGCATCTCCAATAGTATTACTCGCAGTAGTAGTTTCTATACGGGTAGCGAGGCCTACGACAACGAATCGGCGTACGCTCAGTAGCGATATCTCGGCAGTGCGGCTAAATCCGGCGGCGGCTCGGGAAGTAGCATCTGCGGTAGTATTAATGCGGGTAGCGCTCTGCGGCGACAGTTCCGATGGTGCCGCTCTAACAACGGTATCTCAAACAGATGCAACTCGTCTTCTGCTGCTCGGGAAGTAGCATCTCCGGTAGTATTACACATAGTAGCATTTTTGCGGGGTAGCATCCCCGACGACGCAGCGGCGGCGGTGCTCGCTCACAGCGATGGTATCTCGACGGGTGTAGTTCGTCACCAAACATCTCGGGCAGTAGCATCTCCAGTAGTATCACCCGCAGTAGTAGTTTCTGTTGGGGTAGCATCCCCGACAGCAAAAGCTCCGGCAGTGTCAGCTCTAGTAGCGGTATGTCCGACAGGTGTAGCTCGTCCAACGACAGCTCGGGAAGTAACATCTCCAATAGTATTACATGCAGTAGTAGTTTATACGGGTAGCGACCCTACAGCAACGGATCCAACGGTGCCGCTCTAGTAGCGATATCTCCGACAGTGCGGCTCATCAAGACGGCTCGGGAAGTAGGATCTCCGGTAGTATTATCTGCAGTAGTTTACGCCACGGGTAGCGACTCCAGCGGACGATTCGCGATTTCTCGCAGGTATCTCCGACAGATGCAACTCGTCTTCTGCAGCTCGGGAAGTAGCATCTCCATTAGTATTACCTGTAGTAGCATTTTTGCCGGGGGTAGCATCCCGGCGAGCAGACTCGTAGTGCCGCTCCGATGGTATCTCAAGCCGGGTGCAGTTCGTCAGACCAAGCGGCTCGAGCATTAGCATCTCCAGTAGTATTACCTGCAGTAGTAGTTTCTGTAGGGGTAGCATCCCCAACAACAAAAGCCCCGACAGTGCCAGCTCTTGTAGCGGTATCTCCGACAGGTGTACCTCGTCCAACGACAACTCGGGAAGTAGCATCTCCAATAGTATTACCGCGATGTAGTAGTTTCATACGGGTAGCGAGGCCCAACAACGAATCCGGCGGTGCCCGCTCAGTAGCGATATCTCACGACGAGTGCGGCTCATCCAACGGACGGCTCGGGAAGTAGCATCTGCGGTAGTATTACTGCGGGTAGCGACTCTGCGGCGACGATTCGATAGTGCACGCTGCGCGGTATCTCAGACAGATCTGACTCGTCTTACGACTCGGGAAGTAGCATCTCCGGTAGTATTACTGTAGTAGCATTTTTTGGGGGTAGCATCCAGCAACTCATGCGACGACTCGGTGCCCGCTCAGCGGCGGTATCTCCAGAAACGGGTGTGGTTCGTCCACCGGCATCTCGAGCGTAGCATCTCAGTGTAGTATCACTGCGCGGTAGTAGTTTGTTGGGTAGCATCCCCGACAGCAAAAGCTCGACGGTGTGACAACGGCTCTTGTAGCGGTATCTCAACGACGGTGTACCTCGTCAACGACGGCTCGGGAAGTAACATCTCGATAGTATTACATGCGTAGTAGTTTACTATACGGGTAGCATCCCCCTACGGCGACGATCGATCCGTCCGGTGTAGTGCCGCTCTAGTAGCGGTATATATCCGACGGGTGCGGCTCATCCAATGACGGCTCGGGAAGTAGGATCTCCGGTAGTATTCTCTGCGGTAGTAGTTTACTCTGCGGGTAGATCGGCGACGATTCGGTAGTGCCGCTCTAGCGGCGGTATCTCGACGAGATGCAACTCGTCTTCTGCGGCTCGGGAAGTAGCATCTCCGGTAGTATTACTGTAGTAGCATTTTTTGCGGGGGTAGCATCCCCGACGGCAGCTCGGCAACTCGGTAGTGCCGCTCTAGCGATGGTATCTCCAGAAACGGGTGCGGTTCGTCAGCCAAGCGGCTCGAGCATTAGCATCTCGGTAGTATTACTGCGGTAGTAGTTTACGCCAGGGGTAGCATCCCGACAACAAAAGCCCCGACAGTGCCAGCTCTTGTAGCGGTATCTCCGACAGGTGTACCTCGTCCAACGACAACTCGGGAAGTAGCATCTCCAATAGTATTACCCGCAGTAGTAGTTTCTATACGGGTAGCAGGCCCTACAACAACAGATCCGGCAGTGCCCGCTCTAGTAGCGATATCTCCGACAGGTGCAGCTCATCCAACGACAGCTCAGGAAGTAGCATCTGCAGTAGTATTACCTGTACGGGTAGCGACTCTGCGGCGCGACGTTCGATAGTGCCGCTCAGCAACGGTATCTCGAAACGAGATGCAACTCGTCTTCGCGACTCGGGAAGTAGCATCTCCGGTAGTATTACACGTAGTAGCATTTTTTGCGGGGTAGCATCCCGAACGGCGACAACGGCGGCGGTGCTCGCTCAGCGGTGGTATCTCCGGGTGTAGTTCGTCCAAGCATCTCGAGCATTAGCATCTCAGTAGTATCACGCGATAGTAGTTTGTTGGGGTAGCATCCCCAACAACAAAAGCCGCCGGTGTCGGCTCTTGTAGCGGTATGTCAAACAGTGTAGCTAGTCAACGACAACTCGGGGAAGTAACATCTCGATAGTATTACATGCGGTAGTAGTTTACGTACGGGTAGCGGCCTACGACGACAGATCAACGGTGCCGCTCTAGTAGCGGTATATCCGACAGGTGCAGCTCGTCCAACGACAGCTCAGGAAGTAGGATCTCCGGTAGTATTATCTGCGGTAGTAGTTGTTGCGGGTAGCGACTCCTACAGCGACGATTCCGCGTGCCGCTCTAGCGGCGGTATCTCCAAACATATGCGGCTCGTCTTCACGGCTCGGGAAGTAGCATCTCCCGGTAGTATTACTGTAGTAGCATTTTTGCGGGGGTAGCATCCCCGGCGACGCGGCTCGGTAGTGCCGCTCTAGCGGTGGTATCTCGACGGGTGTAGTTCGTCACCAGCAGCTCGGCATTAGCATCTCCGGTAGTATTACTGCGGTAGTAGTTTACGTAGGGGTAGCATCCCCAGTTTTCTAGGCAACAAAAGTCCAGTTCGGCTCTTGTAGCGGTATCTCAGTCAAACAGGTGTGTACCTCGATCAACGACAACTCGGGAAGTAGCATCTCCGATAGTATTACATGTTTAGTAGTTTCTATACGGGTAGCGAGCCCTACGCAATTTTTGACAGATCGGTGCACGCTCTAGTAGCGATATCTCCAACGAGTGCGGCTCATCCAACGACGGCTCGAGGAAGTAGCATCTCGATGGTAGTATTAAGTTTACGGGTAGCGACTCTGCGGCGAAGTTCCGGTAGTGCCCGCTCTAGCAGCGGTATCTCCGACAGATGCAACTCGTCTTTTGCAACTCGGGAAGTAGCATCTCCAGTAGTATTACCTGTAGTAGCATTTTTTGCAGGGGTAGCATCCCAGAAACGGCGCAACTCGGTAGTGCCGCTCTAGCGATGGTATCTCAAACGGGTGTAGTTCGTCCGCTCACATCTCGGGCGTAGCATCTCCGATAGTATCACTGCGGTAGTAGTTTAGTTTGTTGGGGTAGCATCCCCAACGACAAAAGCTCCGGCGGTGTCGGCTCTTGTAAGCGGTATCTCAAACGGTGTACCTCGTCAACGACAACTCGGGAAGTAGCATCTCGATAGTATTACATGCGGTAGTAGTTTTATACGGGTAGCCAGCCTCTCTGACAACAAATCGGCCGGTGCAAAAGCTCTGTAGCGATATCTCGGACGGTGCGGCTCATCAACGACGGCTCGGGAAGTAGCATCTCCGGTAGTATGCGGGTTGCAGCTCTGCGGCGGCGATTCGGATGTGCCGTAGCGTAATCGGCTCGGGAAGTAGCATCTCCCGATAGTATTTTGTAGTAGCATTTTTTGCGGGGAAGCATCCCCCAGCGACAACTCGGTAGTGCCGCTCTAGCGTGGTATCTCATCAAACGGGTGCAGTTCGTCAGCAAGCGGCTCGAGCATTAGCATCTCCCGGTAGTATTACTGCGGTAGTAGTTTGTAGGGGTAGCATCTCATTGACGACAAAAGTTTAGCTACGGTGCCGACTCTTTGTAGCGGTATCTCAAACGGTGTACCTGTCAACGACAACTCGGGAAGTAGCATCTCCAATAGTATTACACGGTAGTAGTTTCTATACGGGTGAGCCTACAGACAACGGATCCGCGGTGCCGCTCAGTAGCGATATTTAGGTCGCGGCTCATCAACGGCGGCTCGGAAGTAGCATCTGCGATAGTATTTAATGTACGGGTAGCGACTCCTGGCCCGACGATTTGTATGCCGCTCTAGCGGCGGTATCTCAGAAGATGCGGATCTACGCTCGGGGAAGTAGCATCTCGGTAGTATTACTATAGTAGCATTTTTTGCGGGGGTAGCATCCCTGACGGCGACAAGACGGCGAGTGCCGCGGCGAGTGGTATCTCCGACGGGTGTAGTTCGTCCACCAACATCTCGGGCATAGCATCTCTGTAGTATCACTGCGGTAGTAGTTTTACATTGGGGTAGCATCCCAACGGACAAAAGCCCGGCGATGCATCGGCTCTTGTAGCGGTATGTCCGACGGGTGTAGCTCGTCAAATTCGGGAAGTAACATCTCCAATAGTATTACATGCGGTAGTAGTTTACGTACGGGTAGCGACCCCTAGAATCAATCAACGGTGCCGCTCTAGTTTTAGCGATATCTCAAGACGAGGGCGGCTAAATCCAACGACGGCTCGGGAATAGCATCTCCGGTAGTATTATCTGCGGTAGTAGTTTACATGTACGGGTAGAAACTCTACGGGCGACGATTCGGCGGTGCCGCTCTAGCGGCGGTATCTCAGACGGATGCAACTTCGTCTTCGCAGCTCGGAAGTAGCATCTCGGTGGTATTACTGTAGTAGCATTTTTGCGGGGGTAGCATCCCAGCAGCGGCGGCTACGTGGTGCCGCTCGAGTGGTATCTCCGACGGGTGCGAGTTAGTCAAACGGGCTCGAGCATTAGCATCTCCGATAGTATTACTGCGGTAGTAGTTTGTTGGGGTAGCATCCCCAACAAAAGCCTCCGGCGATGTCGGCTCGCAATAGCGGTATCTCCGACAGGTGTACCTCGTCCAACGACAACTCGGGAAGTAGCATCTCCAATAGTATTACCGCAGTAGTAGTTTCTATACGGGTAGCAGGCCCTACAACAACAGATCCGGCGATTGCCGCTCAGTAGCGATATCTCAAACAGTGCGGCTCGTCAATCAACGGCTCGGGAAGTAGCATCTGTGATAGTATTACAATACGGGTAGCAACTCTGCGGCGGTTTCCGGTAGTGCCGCTCTAGCAGCGGTATCTCCGACAGATGCAACTCGTCTTCTGCAGCTCGGGAAGTAGCATCTCCAGTAGTATTACCTGTAGTAGCATTTTTGCAGGGGTAGCATCCCAAGCAGCGACAACTAGGTAGTGCCCGCTCTAGCAGTGGTATCTCCGACGGGTGCAGTTCGTCAACCGACAGCTCGAGCATTAGCATCTCCAGTAGTATTACCTGCGGTAGTAGTTTCTGTAGGGGTAGCATCCCCAACAGCAAAAGCCCCGACAGTGCCAGCTCTTGTAGCGGTATCTCCGACAGGTGTACCTCGTCCAACGACAACTCGGGAAGTAGCATCTCCGATAGTATTACACGTAGTAGTTTTTATACGGGTAGCGAGCCTACGGCAACGAATCCGCGGTGCCGCTCTAGTAGCGATATCTCAAACGAGTGCGGCTAAATCAACGACGGCTCGGAAGTAGCATCTGCGATAGTATTACATGCCCAGGGTAGCAACTCTGCGGCGATTCCGTAGTGCCGCTCTAGCAGCGGTATCTCCAACAGATGCAACTCGTCTTCTGCAACTCGGGAAGTAGCATCTCCAGTAGTATTACCTGTAGTAGCATTTTTTGCAGGGGTAGCATCCCCAGAAGCATTCCATGGGCGAGTGCCCGCTCTGGCGGTGGTATCTCCAAGCGGGTGTAGTTCGTCCATAAACGGCTCGAGCATTAGCATCTCCGGTAGTATCACCGCGGTAGTAGTTTGTTGGGGTAGCATCCCAACAACAAAAGCTCCGGCGTGCCGGCTCTACAGTAGCGGTATCTCAAGCACGGGTGTACCTCGTCAGCGCGACTCGGGAAGTAACATCTCGATAGTATTACATGCGGTAGTAGTTTATACGGGTAACGAGGTCCCTACGGCAACGGATCAACGAGTGTCCGCTCTAGTAGCGATATCTCAAACAGTGCGGCTCGTCCAACGACGCTCGGGAAGTAGCATCTCCGGTAGTATTACATGCGGTAGTAGGTTGCGGGTAGCGACTCTGCCGGCGGCGAGTTTTCGGTAGTGCCGCTCTAGCGACGGTATCTCGGCAGATGCAACTCGTCTTCTGCGGCTCGGGAAGTAGCATCTCGGTAGTATTACCTGTAGTAGCATTTTTTGCGGGGGTAGCATCCCCGGCGCGACGGCTCGGTAGTGCCCGCTCTAGCGATGGTATCTCCGGCGGGTGCGGTTCGTCGGCCAGAAGCGGCTCGAGCATTAGCATCTCCCGAGTAGTATTACTGCGGTAGTAGTTTACGTAGGGGTAGCATCCCCAACAACAAAAGCCGACGATTGTCGGCTCTTGTAGCGGTATCTCGGGGTGTACCTCGTCCAACGACAACTCGGGAAGTAGCATCTCGATAGTATTACGTGTAGTAGTTTATACGGGTGCGAGGCCCTACAACGAAATAGATCCGGCGGTGCAGCTCACCAGTAAGCGATATCTCAGACGAGTGCGGCTCGTCCAACGACAGCTCGGAAGTAGCATGTATTATCTGCAGTAGTATTACATGCGGGTAGGACTCTGCGGCGACGATTCGGCGGTGCCCGGCTCTAGCGGCGTATCTCATCAGATGCAACTCGTCTTCTACGGCTCGGGAAGTAGCATCTCCGGTAGTATTTTTGTAGTAGCATTTTTGCGGGGGGGTAGCATCCCCAGCCGCGGCTCGGTAGTGCCAGCTCTAGCGATGGTATCTCCGACGGGTAAAGTTCGTCAATTACGGCTCGAGCATTAGCATCTCAGTAGTATTACTGCGGTAGTAGTTTTAATTGGGGTAGCATCCCAAAGACAAAAGCCCTCTCCCGATTTGCCGGCTCTTGTAGCGGTATCTCAACGAGTGTACCTCGTCTGACGACAACTCGGGAAGTAGCATCTCCAATAGTATTATGATAGTAGTTTTTATGCAGGGGCGGCCTACCGGATCACGTTACCGCTCTAGACGATATCTCCAAACGGGTGCGACTCATCCAACGCAGCTCGGAAGTAGCATGTCTGCGGTAGTAGTACCTGTACGGGTAGCGGCTCCTACAACAGTTTCGGCGGTGCCCGATTACGCGGCGGTATCTCCAGCTCTAACGATGCCACTCGTCTTACTGCGGCTCGGGGAAGTATCATCTCCGATGGTATTACTTGTGTCAGCATTTTTGCGGGGGTAGCATCCCAGAGACAACGACCGGTAGTGCCGCTCCGCGAGTGGTATCTCACGACGGGTGCGATTCGTCGACCGGCAAGCTCGAGCATTAGCATCGCTCGATGTAGTATTACCTAGTAGTAGTTTACGTAGGGTAGCATCCCCAAATGACAAAAAAGCCACGACTGCAGCTCTTGTAGCGGTATCTCCGACAGGTGTACCTCGTCCAACGACAACTCGGGAAGTAGCATCTCCAATAGTATTACACGCAGTAGTAGTTTCTATACGGGTAGCAGGCCCTACGCAACGAGATCAACGGTGCCGCTCACAGTAGCGATATCTCCAGAACGGGTGCGGCTAAATCAACGACGGCTCGGGAAGTAGCATCTCCCGGTGGTATTACGTACGGGTAGCGGCTCTACAGCCGTTTGTTTTCAGCGGTGCCCGCTCTAGCGACGTATCTCATCAACTCGCGGACTCGAGGAAGTATCATCTCCGATAGTCTTTTTGTAGTAGCATTTTTGCGGGGGTAGCATCCCAGAAACGGCGAAAGCATCTCCGGAGTGCCCGCTCAGCAGTGGTATCTCCAGACGGGTGCAGTTCGTCAACAACGGCTCGAGCATTAGCATCTCCGGTAGTATTACTGCGGTAGTAGTTTACTGTTGGGGTAGCATCCCAAACGACAAAAGCTTAGCCGGTGCCGACTCTTGTAGCGGTATCTCAAACAGTGTACCTGGAAATCAACGACAACTCGGGAAGTAGCATCTCCAATAGTATTACCGCATGGTAGTAGTTTCTATACGGGTAGCGAGCCCTACGACAACGAATCCGGCGGTGCCCGCTCTACAGTAGCGATATCTCCAAACAGTGCGGCTAAATCAACGACGGCTCGGGAAGTAGCATCTGCGGTAGTATTTCTGCTACGGGTAGCGGCTCTGCGGCGGCGATTCATGAGTGCCGCTCTAGCGGCGGTATCTCAGACGGATCAACTCGTCTTCTGCGGCTCGGGAAGTAGCATCTCGATAGTATTACTGTAGTAGCATTTTTTGCGGGGGTAGCATCCCCGACAGCGACAGAGATTTCGGCGAAGTGCCGCTCCGGATGGTATCTCCAGAAACGGGTGCGAGTTCGTCCCAAAAGCGGCTCGAGCATTAGCATCTCTAGTAGTATTCACAAAAGTAGTAGTTTACGTAGGGGTAGCATCCCCAACCGAGCAAAAAGCCCGACTTGCCGACTCTTGTAGCGGTATCTGAAACAGTGTACCTCGTCCAACGACAACTCGGGAAATTGCATCTCCGATAGTATTAATCGCGAGTAGTAGTTTCTATACGGGTAGCGAGGCCTACAACAACGAGATCGGCGGTGCCCGCTGAATGCGATATCTCGACGGGTGCGGCTCATCAACGACGGCTCGGGAAGTGGCATTGCGGTGGTATTACTGATTTACGGGTAGCAAGCTCTGCATAAAACGATTCCGTAGTGCATTCCCGCTCTCGTATCTCCTAGATGCAACTCGTCTTACGGCTCGGGAAGTAGCATCTCGGTGGTATTACTGTAGTAGCATTTTTTGCGGGGGGTAGCATCCCAAAGAACGGCTCACGGTGCTGCCCGCTAGCAATGGTATCTCTAAACGGGTGTAGTTCGTCAAAAGCGGCTCGGGCATTAGCATCTCGATGGTATCACCCGGGTAGTAGTTTGTTGGGGTAGCATCCCCAACATTTTCCGGCGGTGTCGACTCTTTGTAGCGGTATGTCCACGGTGTAGCTCGTCATTGCAACTCGGGGAAGTAACATCTCCAATAGTATTACATGCGGTAGTAGTTTCGTACGGGTAGCGGCCTCGGCGACTTGAGATCCAACGGTGCCGCTCGGGAAGTAGCGGTATATACGGTGGGCGGCTATTATTGGCTCGGGAAGTAGCATTGCGGTAGTAGTTTACGTACGGGTAGCGGCTCTGCGGCGACGATTCGCGGTGCCGCTCTAGAAACGGTATCTCGACGGATGCAACTCGTCTTGCGGCTCGGGAAGTAGCATCTCCGGTAGTAGAGGTTGTAGTAGCATTTTTTGCGGGGGTAGCATCCCGAAACGGCGACAAGCTCACGGTAGTGCCGCTCCAGCGATGGTATCTCAAACGGGTGCACTTCGTCAAACGGCTCGGGCATTAGCATCTCCAGTAGTATTACCTGCAGTAGTAGTTTAATGTAGGGGTAGCATCCCGTTGACAAAAGGCGCAAACGATGTCGGCTCTTGTAGCGGTATCTCAAACGGGTGTACCTCGTCAGCGCAACTCGGGAAGTAGCATCTCCGATAGTATTACTTGCGGTAGTTTTTCTATACGGGTAGCAGGCCTACGGCAAAGATCCGGCGGTGCCGCTCTAGTAGCGATATCTCAAAACAGTGCGGCTAAATCAACGACGGCTCGAGGAAGTAGCATCTGCGGTAGTATTATGACGGGTGCGGACTCCTAAAGCGACGATTCAATTGATTACTCTGCGACGGTATCAAAATGATCGGCTCGGCTCGGGAAGTAGCATCTCCAGTAGTATTACTTTGTAGTAGCATTTTTGCGGGGTAGCATCCCAAGCACGACACTCGGCGAAGTGCCGCTCGAGCGATGGTATCTCCGAAACGGGCAAAGTTCGTCAAACATCTCGAGCATTAGCATCTCCGAGTAGTATCACTGCGGTAGTAGTTTTGTTGGGGTAGCATCCCAACGACAAAAGCTTTCCAACGGTGCCGCTCTAGTAGCGGTATCTCGACGTGTACCTCGTCAACGACAACTCGGGAAGTAGCATCTCCCGATAGTATTACGCGATAGTAGTAGTTTTGATGGGGGCATCATAGTGCCATAGCGGTATCTCCGCAGTCGGCATCTTTTGTAGTCGGGAAGTAGGATCTCCGGTAGTATTTTCCGCGGTAGTAGTTTGCAAGTTCGGGTATGACTCCTCTGCCGCGATTCGGTGAGGCGGTCAGCTTCCTCCGCGTATCGTCTTCTGCGGCTCGGGAAGTAGCATCTCCCGATTATGGTCTTACTGTAGTAGCATTTTTTTGCGGGGGTAGCATCCATTTCCATGTTTAGGTAGTGCCGCTCTAGATGGTGGTATCTCAACGGGTCGATTCGTCGACCCGGCGGCTCGAGCATTAGCATCTCCGGTAGTATTACTGCGGTAGTAGTTTTAAGATAGGGGTAGCATCTCAACGACAAAAAGAAAGATCGATGTTTGGTGCCTACTCTTGTAGCGGTATCTCAGAAACGGTGTACCTCGATCAACGACAACTCGGGAAGTAGCATCTCCGATAGTATTACATGTAGTAGTTTTATACGGGTAGCGAGGCCTGACAACGAGATCCGGCGGTTACCTAAGCTCTAGTAGCGATATCTCCAGACGGTGCGGCTCATCAACGACAACTCGGGAAGTAGCATCTGCGTAGTATTAACATACGGGTAGCGACTCTGAGGACGATTCGGAACCAATTCCGGCTAGCGGCGGTATCTCCCATCTATGCAACTCGTCTTTACTGCACTCGGGGAAGTAGCATCTCGTGAGTATTAATTAGTAGCATTTTTTGCATGGGTAGCATCCCAACGAGCGACTTCGCGGTAGTGCCCGCTCAGCGGCGGTATCTCCGACGGGTGTAGTTCGTCCACCAAGCGGCTCGGGCATTAGCATCTCCGGTGGTATCACCCGCGGTAGTAGTTTTTTGTTGGGGTAGCATCCCCAGCAACAAAAGCTCCGCGATGCCAGCTCTAAGTAGCGGTATGTCCAAACGGGTGTAGCTCGTCAACGACAACTCGGGGAAGTAACATCTCCGATAGTATTACATGCGGTAGTAGTTTACGTACGGGTAGCGGCCTACGACGACGGATCCAACGGTGCCTCTACAGTAGCGGTATCTCCGCGAGGGGGCGGCTCTAAGTCCAACGACAGCTCGGGAAGTAGCATCTCCAGTATTGCTCTGCGGTAGTAGTTTACGTACGGGTTGCAAGCTCCTACGGCGACGATTCGGCGGTGCCGCTCACGAACGGTATCTCGGCGGATGCAACTCGTCTTCTGCGGCTCGGGAAGTAGCATCTCCGGTAGTATTTTTGTAGTAGCATTTTTGCGGGGGTAGCATCCCAGGCCGGCGACAACGTCCGTAGTGCCGCTCTAGCGAGTGGTATCTCGACGGGTGCGGTTCGTCAGCCGACGGCTCGAGCATTAGCATCTCGATGTAGTATTACTGCGGTAGTAGTTTACGTAGGGGTAGCATCCCACAACAAAAAGCCCGACGATTGCCGGCTCTTGTAGCGGTATCTCAACGGTGTACCTCGATCGACAACTCGGGGAAGTAGCATCTCGATAGTATTACGATGTAGTAGTTTCTATACGGGTAGCAAGGCCTACAACAACAAATCCGCGGTGCGCTCTAGTAGCGATATCTCAGAAGCAGTGCGGCTCATCAAACGGCTCGGGGAAGTAGCATCTCGATAGTATTACAATGCGGGTAGCAACTCTGCGGCCTCTTGGACGATTCGGCGATGCTTGGCGGTATCTAGCGACGTCTTAGCTAACTCGTCTTCTGCGGCTCGGGAAGTAGCATCTCGGTAGTCTTACCTGTAGTAGCATTTTTGCGGGGGTAGCATCCCCGGCGAGAAGCGACTCGGTAGTGCCGCTCCGCGATGGTATCTCCGACGGGTGTAGTTCGTCAGCCGAAACGGCTCGAGCATTAGCATCTCCGGTAGTATTATCACACTGCGGTAGTAGTTTACGTAGGGGTAGCATCCCCAACTGACAAAAGCAAACGTGTGCCGGCTCTTGTAGCGGTATCTCGACGGGTGTACCTCGTCAACGACAACTCGGGAAGTAGCATCTCGATAGTATTACCGCGGTAGTAGTTTTATACGGGTAGCGAGGCCCTACAACAGCGATCGGCGGTGCCCGCTCAGTAGCGATATCTCAAACGAGTGCGGCTCATCCAACGACAACTCGGGAAGTAGCATCTGCGGTAGTATTACATGCGGGTAGCAGCTCTGCGCGACGATTCGGTAGTGCCGCTCGCGAGCGGTATCTCGACAGATGCGCTCGTCTTACCTGCGGCTCGGGAAGTAGCATCTCCGGTAGTATTACTGTAGTAGCATTTTTTGCGGGGGTAGCATCCCGACAGCGACGACTCCGGTAGTGCCCGCTCTGCGGTGGTATCTCAGAACGGGTGCGGTTAAATCACCAAACGGCTCGAGCATTAGCATCTCCGGTAGTATTACTGCGGTAGTAGTTTACGTAGGGGTAGCATCCCCGACGCAAAAGCCCGCGAGTGTCGGCTCTTGTAGCGGTATCTCCGAAACGGGTGTACCTCGTCAACGACGGCTCGGGAAGTAGCATCTCCGATAGTATTACCCGCGGTAGTAGTTTGTACGGGTAGCGGCCACTGCAACGAGATCCGGCGGTGCCCGCTCTAGTAGCGATATCTCCAACGGTGCAGCTCGTCGGCGACGGCTCGGGAAGTAGCATCTCCGGTAGTATTATCACGGTAGTAGTTTGTACGGGTAGCAACTCTGCGGCGACGATTCGGCGGTGCCGCTCAGCGGCGGTATCTCAAACAGTGCGGCTCGTCCACGCGGCTCGGGAAGTAGCATCTCCGAGTAGTATTACTGTAGTAGTTTTTTGCGAGGGTAGCATCCCAGACGACGGCAACTCGGTAGTGCCGCTCTGCGATGGTATCTCGACGGGTGCGGTTCGTCGGCCAAACGGCTCGAGCATTAGCATCTCCAGTAGTATTACCTGCAGTAGTAGTTTCTGTAGGGGTAGCATCCCCAACAACAAAAGCCCCGACAGTGCCAGCTCTTGTAGCGGTATCTCCGACAGGTGTACCTCGTCCAACGACAACTCGGGAAGTAGCATCTCCAATAGTATTACCGTACGGTAGTAGTTTCTATACGGGTAGCAAGCCTTTTGACAACGAATCCGCGGTGCCCGCTCTAGTAGCGATATCTCAACAGTGCGGCTCATCCAACGACAGCTCGAGGAAGTAGCATCTGCGTAGTGAGTATTTCTGTACGGGTAGCAACTCTGCGGCGACGTTCGGCAAAGTGCCGCTCTAGCGGTATCGAAGATGCAACTCGTCTTACGCAACTCGGGAAGTAGCATCTCCGGTAGTATTACATGTAGTAGCATTTTTTTTGCGGGGGTAGCATCCCCAAGCGACAACTCCGGTAGTGCCGCTCTACTTGATGGTATCTCGAAGGGTCGGTTCGTCAGCCGAACCCTCGAGCATTAGCATCTCCGGTAGTATTATCACCCGCGGTAGTAGTTTACGTAGGGGTAGCATCCCGGCTTGACAAAAGCCCCGACGATGTCGGCTCTTGTAGCGGTATCTCAAACAGGTGTACCTCGTCAACGACAACTCGGGAAGTAGCATCTCCAATAGTATTACATGCGTAGTAGTTTATGGGTAGCCGGCCCCTACGACGGATCCCGGTGCCCGCTAGTAGCGATATCTCTCGCGTGCGGCTCGCTCATCCAGCGACAGCTCAGGAAGTGGCATCTCCGGTAGTATTATCTGCGATTATGTAGTTTGTACGGGTAGCGACTCCTACGATTTGATGCGGCGTTCTCTCATTTCCGGTATCTAGCATCCTGATCGTCTTTGCGGCTCGGGGAAGTAGCATCTCCGGTAGTATTAATGTAGTAGCATTTAATTGCAGGGGTAGCATCCCAGACGACGACTCTCGGTGAGTGCCGCTCTAGCGATGGTATCTTCAAAAGGTTTAATTCGTCAATTCAAACGGCTCGAGCATTAGCATCTCGGTAGTATTACTGCGGTAGTAGTTTTTGTAGGGGTAGCATCCCCAAAAAAGCCCCGAGAGTGAGCTCTTGAAGCGGTATCCTGAAGTGTACCTAAAGTCCAGCGACAACTCGGGAAGTAGCATCTCCAATAGTATTACCTGCGGTAGTAGTTTTTACGGGTCCAGGCCTTTGACAGTCCGGCGGTGCGCTCTCAACAGTAGCGATATCTCCGAAATAGGTGCGGCTCATCCAACGACAACTCGGGGAAGTGGCATCTGTAGTATTATCTGCGGTAGTAGTTGCACAACGGGTAAGCGGCTCTAGGAAACGATTCAATGAGTGTCCGCTCTAGCGGCGGTATCTCGACGAAATACTTCGTCTTTCGCAACTCGGGAAGTAGCATCTCCAATAGTATTACATGATTCAGTAGCATTTTTTGCATGGGTAGCATCCCAGCGACAAGCAGCGATTCAAGTCCAGTGCCCGCTCTGCAATCATGCGGTATCTAAACAGTGTAGTTCGTCCACCGACGGCTCGGGCAGTAGCATCTCAGTCAACAGTATTACTATAAAGTAGTAGGTTGGGGTAGCATCTGACGACAAAAGTTCGGCGAGTGTCAACTCAAAATAAGCGGTATGTCATAACAGTGCAACTCGAATCAACGACGGCTCGGGAAGTAACATCTCCAATAGTATTACATGCGTAGTAGTTTACGTACGGGTAGCGGCCCAACGGCGAAGATCCAGCGATTGCCCGCTCTAAGAAAACGGTATATCTCCGAAGGAGTGCGGCTAGATCAGCGACGGCTCGGGAAGTAGCATCTAAAGTAGTATTATCTGCGTAGTAGTAGGTTTACGTACGGGTAGCGTCACACTCTGCGAAACGACGATTCCGGCGGTGCCCGCTCTAACGACGGTATGAAACGAGATGCAACTCGTCCACGCGGCTCGGGAAGTAGCATCTCCGGTAGTATTACATGTAGTAGCATTTTTGCGGGGTAGCATCCCAGGAGCGGCAACTCGGCTCCGGTGCCGCTCCGCGGTGGTATCTCGACGGTGTGCGGTTCGTCATCCGCCCGGCTCGAGCATTAGCATCTCCGGTAGTATTACTGCGGTAGTAGTTTACGTAGGGGTAGCATCCGACAACAAAAGCCCGGCGAGTGCCGACTCTTGTAGCGGTATCTCCGACAGGTGTACCTCGTCCAACGACAACTCGGGAAGTAGCATCTCCAATAGTATTACCCGCAGTAGTAGTTTCTATACGGGTAGCGGCCTGCAACGAAGATCCGGCGGTGCCCGCTCTAGTAGCGATATCTCGGTAGTGTCGGCTAAATCAAAACGGCTCGGGAAGTAGCATCTCTCTGCGGTAGTATTACATGCGGGTAGCAACTCTGCGGCGGCGATTCGCGAGTGCCGCTCTCTAGCGACGGTATCTCCAACAGATGCAACTCGTCTTCTGCAGCTCGGGAAGTAGCATCTCCAGTAGTATTACCTGTAGTAGCATTTTTGCAGGGGTAGCATCCCCGAACGAGGACAACTCGGTAGTGCCGCTCTAGCGATGGTATCTCAAGCGGGTGCAGTTCGTCAACCGACAGCTCGAGCATTAGCATCTCCAGTAGTATTACCTGCAGTAGTAGTTTCTGTAGGGGTAGCATCCCCAACAACAAAAGCCCCGACAGTGCCAGCTCTTGTAGCGGTATCTCCGACAGGTGTACCTCGTCCAACGACAACTCGGGAAGTAGCATCTCCAATAGTATTACCCGCGTAGTAGTTTCTATGCGGGTAGCGAGCCTACGACAACGACGAGATCCGCGGTGCCGCTCACAGTAGCGATATCTCCGACGAGTGCGGCTCATCAACGGCTTGGCTCGGGAAGTAGCATCTCGAGTAGTATTACATGCGGGTGCGACTCTCTCTGCCCGGCGATTCGGTAGTGCCGCTCGCGGCGGTATCTCGGCGAGATGCAACTCGTCTTACGCAACTCGGGAAGTAGCATCTCCGTGGTATTACTGTAGTAGCATTTTTTGCGGGGGTAGCATCCCCAAGCGGCGGTGGCTCCGTAGTGCCCGCTCGGCGATGGTATCTCGACGGGTGCGGTTCGTCAGCCGACGGCTCGAGCATTAGCATCTCCGATGGTATTACTGCGGTAGTAGTTTTTGTAGGGGTAGCATCCCGTGACAACAAAAGCCCGACAGTGCCGGCTCTTGTAGCGGTATCTCGACCGAGGTGTACCTCGTCAACGACGGCTCGGGAAGTAGCATCTCCGATAGTATTACATGCGGTAGTAGTTTGTACGGGTGCCGAGCCCCTCTGACAACGAGATCCAAGTGCCCGCTCAGTAGCGATATCTCGACAGTGCGGCTCATCCAACGACGGCTCGGGAAGTAGCATCTCCGGTAGTATTATCTGCGTAGTAGTTTTACTGTGCGGGTAGCGCTCCTGCGGCGACGATTCGGTAGTGCCGCTCTAAGCGACGGTATCTCCAAACGAGATGCAACTCGTCTTTGCGGCTCGGGAAGTAGCATCTCCGGTAGTATTACTGTAGTAGCATTTTTGCGGGGGTAGCATCCCAGAAACGGCGACAACTCCGGTAGTGCCGCTCTAGCGGTGGTATCTCCGACGGGTGCGGTTCGTCGGCCAGACGGCTCGAGCATTAGCATCTCGATAGTATTACTGCGGTAGTAGTTTACGTCGGGGGTAGCATCCCCAAGCAAAAGCCCCGACAGTGCCCGACTCTTGTAGCGGTATCTCAGAAACAGTGTACCTCGTCCAACGACAACTCGGGAAGTAGCATCTCCGATAGTATTACGCGGTAGTAGTTTCTATACGGGTAGCAAGCCCTACGACAACGAGATCCGCGATTGCCGCTCAGTAGCGATATCTCAAACAGTGCGGCTCATCCAACGACGGCTCGGGAAGTAGCATCTGCGATAGTATTACTGTACGGGTAGCGGCTCTGCGGCGACGATTCCGGTAGTGCCCTCTAGCAACGCGGTATCTCAACAGATGCAACTCGTCTTCTGACTCGGGAAGTAGCATCTCGGTAGTATTACTGTAGTAGCATTTTTTGCATGGGTAGCATCCCAGAAACGGCGACAACGGCGCGTGCCGCTCCGGCGACGGTATCTCGATGGGTGTAGTTCGTCCACCAAACGGCTCGGGCGGTAGCATCTCCGGTAGTATCACACATGTAGTAGTTTGTTGGGGTAGCATCCCCAGAACAACAAAAAGCTCCGGCGGTGTCGGCTCTAGTAGCGGTATGTCGGCGGGTGTGGCTCGATCCAACGACGGCTCGGGAAGTAACATCTCCAATAGTATTACATGCGGTAGTAGTTTACGTACGGGTAGCAGCCCACACGGCGACGGATCCCGCGGTGCCGCTCCAGTAGCGGTATATACGACGAGGGCGGCTCGTCCAACGACGGCTCGGAAGTAGCATCTCCGGTAGTATTATCTGCGGTATTAGTTTACGTACGGGTAGCGGCTCTGCGGCGACGATTCGAGCGGTGCCCGCTCAGCGGTATCTCGACGAGATGCAACTTCGTCTTTGCGGCTCGGGAAGTAGCATCTCCGGTAGTATTACTGTAGTAGCATTTTTTGCGGGGGTAGCATCCGGCGGCGACTCCGGTAGTGCCGCTTTAGCGATGGTATCTCAGAAAGCGGGTGCGGTTCGTCAATAAGCGGCTCGAGCATTAGCATCTCCGGTAGTATTACTGCGGTAGTAGTTTACGTAGGGGTAGCGTCCCAGCAACAAAAGCCAGGCGATGCCGGCTCTTGTAGCGGTATCTCCGACAGGTGTAGCTCGTCCAACGACAACTCGGGAAGTAGCATCTCCAATAGTATTACCCTTGTAGTAGTTTCTATACGGGTAGGAGCCCTACGGCAGCAGATCGGCGGTGCCCGCTCTAGTAGCGATATCTCCGACAGTGCGGCTCATCAACGACGGCTCGGGAAGTAGCATCTGCGTAGTATTATTCATGCGGGTAGCAACTCTGCCGGCGACAGATTCCGTGCGGTGCGGTATTAACGGCGTCTTCTACGGCTCGGGAAGTAGCATCTCGGTAGTATTACTGTAGTAGCATTTTTTGCGGGGGTAGTATCCCGGAAACGGCGACTCCGGTAGTGCCGCTCTAGCGATGGTATCTCGGCCGGGTGCGGTTCGTCGGCCAAACGGCTCGAGCATTAGCATCTCCCGGTAGTATTACACGGTAGTAGTTTATGTCGGGGTAGCATCCCCAGCAAAAACGGCCAAACGGTGCCAGCTCTTGTAGCGGTATCTCCGACAGGTGTACCTCGTCCAACGACAACTCGGGAAGTAGCATCTCCAATAGTATTACCGCAGTAGTAGTTTCTATACGGGTAGCAAGCCCTACAGCAACGAATCCGCGGTGCCGCTCCCAGTCGCGATATCTCCGACGAGTGCGGCTCATCCAACGACGGCTCGGGAAGTAGCATCTGCGATGAAGTATTACCTGTACGGGTAGCGACTCTGCGGCGACGATTCGGTAGTGCCGCTCTCGCGGCGGTATCTCGGCAGATGCAACTCGTCTTCGCAACTCGGGAAGTAGCATCTCCGGTAGTATTACTGTAGTAGCATTTTTTGCGGGGGTAGCATCCCGGCGGCGACAAGCTGCGGCGTGCCCGCTCAGCCCGGTATCTCCGGCGGGTGTAGTTTGTCCACCGACATCTCGGGGCGGTAGCATCTCCGATGGTATTGTTGCGGTAGTAGTTTGTTGGGGTAGCATCCCCGACAGCAAAAGCTCCGGCAGTGTCAGCTCTAGTAGCGGTATGTCCGACAGGTGTAGCTCGTCCAACGACAGCTCGGGAAGTAACATCTCCAATAGTATTACATGCAGTAGTAGTTTCTGTACGGGTAGCGGCCCCTACGACGAGATCCAACGTGCCGCTCTGGTAGCGGTATATCCGACGAGGGCGGCTCGTCCAACGACGGCTCGAAGTAGCATCTCGTAGTATTTCTGCATACGGGTAGCGACTCACTGGCGGCGATTCGGCGAGTGCCGCTCCAGCGGCGGTATCTCAAACGAGATCAACTCGTCTTACGCGGCTCGGGAAGTAGCATCTCCGGTAGTATTATCTGTAGTAGCATTTTTGCCAGGGGTAGCATCAGAAACGAGACAGCTCCGGTAGTGCCCGCTCTAGCGGTGGTATCTCAAGCGGGTGCGGTTCGTGAGCCAAGCGGCTCGAGCATTAGCATCTCAGTAGTATTACTGCGGTAGTAGTTTACGTAGGGGTAGCATCCCTGACAACAAAAGCCGACGGTGCCGACTCTTGTAGCGGTATCTCCGACAGTGTACCTCGTCAGCGACAACTCGGGAAGTCGCATCTCGATAGTATTACCGCGATGTAGTAGTTTATATACGGGTAAGGCACTACGACAACAGAATCCGGCGATGCATTCGCTCAATAGCGATATCTCGTGAAAGGTGCGGCTCGTCAACGACAACTCGAGAAGTAGCATGCGGTAGTATTACTGTGCGGGTTGCGACTCTGCGACCGACGATTCCAGGTGCCGCTCTGCGGCGTCTTGCGGCTCGGAAGTAGCATCTCCGGTAGTCTTACGTAGTACCATTTTTGCGAGGGAAGCATCGAGAAACGCTCCGTAGTGCCCGCTCCAGCGGTGGTATCTCCGACGGGTGCGGTTCGTCCAAGCGACTCGAGCATTAGCATCTCCGGTAGTATTACTGCGGTAGTAGTTTGTAGGGGTAGCATCCCCGACAACAAAAGCCCGGCGATGTCTGCTCTTGTGCGATATCTCAGAAACAGGTGTACCTCGTCAACTGACAACTCGGGAAGTAGCATCTCCGATAGTATTACCCATGGTAGTAGTTTATATACGGGTAGCGCGGCCACTACAACAGATCAGCGAGTGCCGCTCTAGTAGCGATATCTCAGAGCAGTGCAGCTCATCAACGGCAAAGCATCTCGGTTAGTATTATACTGCGTGGTAGTTTACGTACGGGTGCGACTCTCGGCGACGATTCCGATAGTGCCAGCTTTCTAGCGACGGTATCTCAGACGCAGATCTGCGGCTCGTCTTACGGCTCGGGAAGTAGCATCTCCAGTAGTATTACCTGTAGTAGCATTTTTTGCAGGGGTAGCATCCCCGACAGCGACAGCTCCGGTAGTGCCCGCTCCAACGGCGGTATCTCCAAACGGGTGTAGTTAAGTCCCGACGACTCGGGCGATAGCATCTCCCGGTATTATCACTGATAAGTGCTAATTTTACATGTTTTTCCTAGGTGTTGACAACAAAAGTCCCATTTCCTCTATTTTCGGTATGTTTAGTTAAGTTTTAAGCGAGAACTCGGTAAAAATATCATAGTATTGTCTAATGTTAGTCCTTGTTTTAGTGTTTTGTTAGTTTTATAAGAACGTTTTTAAGTCATTTTACCCTTTTTCTTGTTAATTGTAGATTGATTGAAATGAAGATAGAAGCTTGAAAGGAAATGCGACGTAAGGCGAATAAACTCTATTGAAGCATGAAAGCTCCATCAATTTAGTGCAAAGTCTTGCGTATCTTGCGTCAAAATGATGCGGCTCGGGAATGTATCTCCGAAAGTATCATATGTAGTAGCATTTATCGGGGTAGCATCCTGAAAGCATCGAGACGGAACAAGCTACAACAAACGGTATCTCCGATGGGTGAGTTAGAACCGTCGGCTCGAAGAGCTCACGAGTAGTATTACGGAACAAAGTAGTTTGAATCGGGGTAGCATCTCCGCGAGAAGAAAAGACACTGCCGGCTCCGGGTAAGCGGTATGTCAGGAGCTTGACCTGATCGCGACAACTCAAAAAGTAGCATCTCCAGGATAGAAACAAGCAAGCTTCCAGGACGGAAGCAATAATTTCCAGTTGCGATCGCATGCGCCTCACATGCGAAGCAAGTGATGTATATCTCTACGATGCGGCTAAATCCGATTACGGTGAATGGGGAAGCACACTTCCTCGTTATAAAAGGATGTGTTGAATCTTATAGGGAGCAAATCTGGCGGCGAATTCGGTGTTTTTTCTTCCTTTTGCAAGTTCTTGCGATTTTCTCTTCTTACTTTCGCATTTTTTCATCTTCCTCAATCAAACTTAAGAGATTCTGAGTTTGTGAGCTCTTTGCGTGGTATCTCCAGAATCAATCGATTATGGAATTTCGGCTCGTGTTTGATTTGTTTTTCTTCGTTCTTTTCTCATTTCCATGTTTAGCTAAATGCTGTAGGTTAGGGATGGGATTTTGACTACGACAACTCTTGTAATGAATTCATATGTTAATTAGTGTAATTCCACCAGAATTGATTGATCTCTTCCCTGCTTAATGCTTATTCTTAAGATTTAATTCATGAAATTCAAATAGAGATAGAGATATTAATGTTTGTACGATTGAACTATTTCTGAGAATTTGTATCTCTACGGCGTCTTGAAACTATGAGATCGAGAGATGAATAGTTGAAGAAGGAGAGGAAGTGTATCACTATAGTAGTGCATGATCTAGAGATAGAACTTGCGTATTATGAGATGTTCTAAATGGAGTTATCGGTTTCGCTTCTTGAGCATTGATCTCTGTAGTTTACCTAAGTAGATTAGGAATTCTAGTAAGCATTGACATGACTAAAGACTAGAAATAGGATTAGTCTAGCGGTATCACAAATTCTAGTCTCCAATTGAGTGAGATTTCTTGAATTAACATAGGAAGTAGTTTCTTGAGGAAAGAATCAATTGAACCAATTCCCTACTGTTTTCATCATATCTGAAACTTAAGCATTTTGCATTTCCTTAATTGTGCGGGTAACGGCTCTTGGGTGCTTAATTAGTTTTGCCGCTAGAAACGGTGATTCATTCAGCGATTCGTCTAATAGCAAAAGCATGTTGAAAGTAGCATCTCCCGGTAATTCACAATAACGATCTGCAATGGTTCGACATCCTTTCTCATCTTTTCTAAACTTGTGACTCCCAGGGTACACTTTGCAGATATTGACATTGAAAATTTGGTCGATAGCATCTCCAATCACCTGATAGTAGTTTTGTTGGGGTAGCATCTGAAGCAAAAGCTCTCCGGCGATGTCGACTCTAGTAGCGGTATATCGGCAGTGTAGCTCGTCCAACGGCTTTATTTCGGGAAGTAACATCTCGATAGTATTACATGATGAAGAAAAGTAGTTTTGCATCTACGGGTAACGCGACCCTGCAGCAGATCAACGGTGCCGCTCTAGTAGAGAGAGTATATCCAAACGAAAAGCGGCTAAATCGGCACAAGCTCGGCAAGTAGCATCTCGGTAGTATTATCTGCCGGTAGTAGTTTTTGCATACGGGTAGCGCTCCTATGTGCGGCTTCGATTCAGCATGAGTGCACGCTCTAGCACCGGTATCTCCGACGAGATGCAACTCGTCTACACGGCTCGGGAAGTAGCATCTCCCGGTAGTATTACGTAGTAGCATTTTTTGAAGGGTAGCATCCCAGAAACGACGCGGACTCGGTAGTGCAGCTCCAACGATGGTATCTCAAACGGGTGCGGTTCGTCGGCCAAACGGCTCGAGCATTAGCATCTCCGAAAGTAGTATTACTGCGGTAATAGTTTACGTAGGGGTATCGTCCCAACAACAAAAGCCACGACGATGCCGGCTCTTTGTAGCGGTATCTCAGAACGGTGTACCTCGTCAACGACAACTCGGGAAGTAGCATCTCCCGATAGTATTACCGCGGTAGTAGTTTCTTTTACGGGTACGAGGCCACCAACGAGATCCATTTGTGCCGCTCAGTAAGCGATATCTCCGCCCGGGTGCGGCTCATCCAACGACGGCTCGAGTAGCATCTACGGTAGTATTACACATGCGGGTAGCGACTCTTGCGGCGACGATTCCGGCGGTCTACGCGACGGTATCTGCGGCGTCTTCGTCGGCTCGGGAAGTAGCATCTCGGTAGTCTTACTGTAGTAGCATTTTTTGCGGGGGAAAGCATCCCAGCGAGAGCGACTCATTAGTGCGCTCTATCGGTGGTATCTCAGGCGGGTCGATTAAATCGGCAACGACTCGAGCATTAGCATCTCCGGTGAGTATTACTGCGGTAGTAGTTTACGCCAAGGTAGCATCCCCGACACAAAAGCCCAAACGAGTGCCCGGCTCGCGGTATCTCAAACCAGTGTGCCTCGTCCCGACAACTCGGGAAGTAGCA
>JALJEV010001012.1:0-26207 GCA_026586105.1 Hylodesmum podocarpum
CGAGAGATACAAGATGTGCTGGAGTCGCAAAGGTACTCCCACCCAGACGATAGCACGTGGCCGAGAGAATCGATCCCAAACTCAAGAGAAGTTAAGTAAGGTGCTAAAGGTGTCCATGCCTAATTCATCTTCTTGGAAGAGGCAAAGGTAAGAGGGATCCATCTCCCCAAGCCCAAAGCCAAGGATAGCCGAGACTTCACCAAGCCTCAAGCAGGTAGTTTCTTCATCCCATCCTCTAAGATCAAGTATCATCAAGTGTTTCAAATGTTTAAGAAGGGGGCACATTGCATCCTTAATGCCCAAACAAGAGGACAATGGTGTCTATCGTGAGGAGAAACCTAACACCCCCTCTTATTTACTTATTTTATTTATATTTTGTAATTTAAAGTGGTTAATAATATAGTAGATAAAAAAGAGAGATTTAGAAAACAACACTTTTATTACATAGGTTTTAAGGTTCATTACAATTGACTATGCAACTTTGTCCTATTATTATTTTACATAACTACCTTTCTACTAGAACATTTACTCAACACTTTTACATGCAAAACATAGTAAGCAT
This sequence comes from Hylodesmum podocarpum, assembly GCA_026586105.1. Taxonomy (NCBI): domain Eukaryota; kingdom Viridiplantae; phylum Streptophyta; class Magnoliopsida; order Fabales; family Fabaceae; genus Hylodesmum; species Hylodesmum podocarpum. Next base: position 563 of record JALJEV010001012.1, read on the forward strand.
CTTCACAACAAGATAGTAGTAACAACCATTGGACAACTTCAATCCCGCAACCAGAAAAAAATTGTAAGTGGAGCTTTTCCTTAATCCTCAAATAATTTTAATTATAGTAAAACTTTTTTGAAAATATGAAAAATATTCATAAAACCAATATTCTTTAATATTCTTCAATTTCTTTAAAAATAGTAATTTATCGATATAAAACCCGTGTCCAAACCATTAATTCAATTCACAAGGTAAAACCACCAATCAACCATAAAACGTTAATTAAGTAATTTATCACAATAATCATGTATTCAATACACATAATCACTATTGCATGCTTTTATTCCTATATGATGCATGTATCCTCACGATGTACTTTCCTATTTACTCAACATGCAATGTGGCGCCATCCACCGAAAATAATTAGGCATCCGGTCCTCACATCCTCCACTCCACCAATGGTGACACTCCGTAATTGTCGAAGTTCTCAGTCCTCAATAGACACTCCCCCGCAACACGTGATCACACAGCGAAAGCAATTTCCCCACCAAGAGAACCCCTCTAGTCCACGGTATTCCACTCACAATGACGTGGAATCCAGAATCTTACTTGATTTTGTCTACTACTATCCTACTATCATGCAACATGCTCTAGGATCTTGAATTGTATAATGACCTTATCACATTTTAAATCTTAACTCCTTTTACTAGGTCATATTCATTTCAAACCTTTCTAAGCATTGCCTATTCACCAAGCAATCTTTAGAATATCGCTTCTCCTCCACTAGGCATTTCCAACTCCACATTATGCAATTCAGTCCATTACCAATTTCATGCAACCACATGATGTCAACACTTATTCATATCCAACTCAAAACTGCATATTTCGATATGAAATCAACACCAAGAAACACCAATAAACACCAAATAAATCAAGAAACCAAGAAACAAGAAACACCAAGAATTATCAAGGAAACATCAAGAACCAATAAACAAGACTACGCACTTTTCTCGTCACAAGAATAATTGCTCAGGAAGACGACAAACCGCAACCACAGAGCATACAAGAATTATCTTCGCATCTTAGATCCGAAAAAACTAAAGAAATATAATGAAAGTAACAACAAACACAGAATAACAAGAGCAGTGATGCTGACAAATCCCCTTACAATGTTTCTCCCGCCTTCCTATACTCTTCTCCTCTACTTACTTGCTCCTCTTTTTAGAGATATTTCTTCCTAAAGTAGCTTGAGAGAATATAGAAACGTTTCTTTGGTTTGCTTTTTCATCCTAAATCCCTGCCCTATTTATGTAATTCTAGTACTATTTCCGCTATCATTCTTAATGTAACATGTATCATTCCATTTAATATTCCACGATACCTACGTAATATTCCACGATATTCCACAACATTCCACGATATAATAATATTCCTCTAATATTCTCACTCAAGATTTTACTATTTACTACTAATTTCACTATTTACCACGTTAATTTTACTATTTACCACAGGAAATTTACTATTTACCACAAGTAAATTTGACTATTCACTACGAATTACTATTTACCGCGTAATTTACTATTTGCCACAGAATTTACTATTTGCACAGTAATTTACTATTATGCATGATGTATGTGCCTACTTAATTTACACAAGAATTTACTATTTACTATAGTAATTTCAAAAATTCATAATTTTTTATATTTCCTCCATTATAAAAACCTCTCTTAAACTATATTTAAATTTTTGGGATGTTACAGAACTATGAGTGGAGTCTTCACAGAGAGTCTCAGTGAGAACGAAGCAAGGAGAAGGAAGTGACATCCATCCATAGTGAGGGAGCCAAGAGAAGGGACTTGCTTATGGTGACAAGATTGTTAAAATTAACCTCGAAAATGGATTTACATACAAAGGGAAAACATTTTCCATACAAGATGTAAGGTAAAGGGTAATGTATGCTCTTTAATAATATATTGGGCGCCTGCCGCATAAATGTCGAAGAAGCGATTTGTTTCTAAACTTAGTTTTCCAACTTTAATTCATGCTAGACCTTATGTTGCAAATGACTAAGTGAGAATGGTGAAATCAAAGTTAATGGATTATAATGCATGATAGAATTTTCTATTGGAAAATATGTAGATAATGTTTTACGTGATGTAGTGTCCATGGAGGCCACTCATTTACTCTTAGGTAGGCCATGGCAATATGATAGAAATGTTATTCATGATGGCTTAGCTAACACTTTCTTGTTTTCCTTTGAAGGTAGAAAAAGTCTACTAAAGCCCTAGTCTCCAAAGGAGGTGTGTGAGGACCAAGTCCAATTGAGACTTAAGGAGGTCCCAAGAGCCTAAGAAAGGTCTTGGCGAGAACCCCAGTTCCTTACAAAGGCCTTGCCCGAGAAAGCAAGATAAAGAAACTTAAGCATGTTGTAAATAAGTCTTCATGTAAAGTAGCTAGTAGTAGTAGTGATAATCATACTTGTAAAGAGACTTTGTCTAATGCTTGTAAAGAGACTTTACTTGTTACTTGCAAGGACATTAAAAGGGAATACTTAGCTAGAAAATCTATGTTTTTTGTATGCCAAGTCCTTTGATTTTGAAATACTTGTGTAGGTGATACCAAGGATATAGAGGAACTTCTAAAAAGAGTATGAGGATGTGTTTCCTTTGAGCTACCACACGGCCGCCTCCACTAAGTGGGAATAGAGCACCAAATCGATCTCATACCCGGTTCACAATTGCCGAACAAACCTGTTGGTCCACCATGTATGAATTTAGAGGGGGTGAATAAGATTCTAGTTCCCACTATACCAATTTTACGAATTTCTAATTCCTTTTAATTCAAACAAAACTATTCTTGATTACCTATCAATAATTGAGATAGATATGAGAAATATCAAAGATACACAATGGGAAATACCAAAAGGAAAAATCAAAAACACGTTGAATCAATATACAACGTAATCAATATCGATATCTAACCTGTTCAGTTTTAGTTGATTACCAATGAAGTCAATTACTAGAGTCGATTCTGAGTTAATTACCAGCCAATTGCAAGTAAATTAAACAGTTATAACAGCAATTAATGATAAGCACGGTAAAGAGAAGAAGGAAGAAGAAGAGTGCACGAGGATTTATCTTTCGGCCCACCGTCTACATCCGGTCAACCCAACAACCTGATGCGTATCGGTCTTAATTTATCCAAATGATCCCTTTTGTGTTCTTTTACATTCACTCGCTAACAAGCAACACAAAAACGAAATCAAAACACCAAAACCTGTTCTTTAACCCAAAGAACAGCTTCTTCCCCGACCTTGGAACACCTAAGATCAAACCTTTGAGAACACACTTCTCAAAGTCCTTTCCTATATCCAGAGAGACCTTTCTCCTGAGTAACAACCCGAAACCAAAAGGTAAACAAAAGATCAGTTTAGAAAACACCCGAGTGTAGATCTTGGATCACAAAAGAAAACACTATGAATACCACCATTGAGAAAAGATCAAGTTTTGCCCTTTCTTTATGAAAACTTGATGAATCTGAAGTTCTTTATGTTTCTTGGGAAAGATGATGAACTCGCTTTGTAGGATTTGAAAGTGTATGAAATTTTCTAAAACTTATGTTCCAAGATCTTATGTTAATTTTCAACAACAAAAGAGTATTTATATGTTCAATTAAAAACTCAATTGGGGCAACCGAATGATTTTCTCGATAGGGGTAATCGACCGCCAAAAGCCGGTAATCATTAAACCAAAGAACAAAGTGTTTCCAAGGTGATTTTATCATGGTAAATCGACAACTAGGTAATCGGGACATCTAAAGGATGACAAATGAATTTCCACACTCTATTACTCTGTACAGAAGTTGATTACCCGTCGTTGGTAGTTAACTACCTACTCGTTGGTAATCTATTACCTCGCCTGGTTACCAAAAGACATTTTCAAACCAATTTTGAGAGGGAAATCAAACATTTGACACATGAGAAATCACACTAGATTCTTAAGCTCAGTTGCATTCACACAAAGAACAACCACATACATGCCTAAACTAAACAATCAATACATAGGAAACTCCTAATTACATTTCATCTAAGAAAACCAAAATTACATAGCATCAAAAGCAAAACAACAAAGAGACTCCAAAGCATCTTCAAGCTTTAAGTCCAACAATCTCCCCCTTTTTGGTTTTGATGTACCAAATCTCACCCAAGGTTTTCCTAGAGGTTTAGGATGTGTGTTGATCTTCTAAGAATCCTGCAATCATAGAGATATCCAAATATGCAAAGATATACATCAAGTAGATTCACAGCATAATATATCTTAAACAGAGCATTATACTATCAATCATCAAGTAAAATCATCCATACAAAATATAGGACATGATTCAATTCACAATCATAGATCAAGACCAGAAGAATTAAAAACAAAATCGAATATAAAAAACCATAACGTGAAACTATTACAACCATATCTTAATTGTTCAAGTTCAAATATCCAAAAACGTAAATTGTTCTAGGGATCAAACTAAAAATAACAGAATCATCAGCTCAATCCATAAAGCCATAAAGCTTAAACCAAAAGCAATGCTACCAAAAGCTACTCAAAAACTAGTTACTCTACTTTTACTACTCTCTACTTTACTCCCCTATCTAGGATAACCTATACATTCATTCTCCCCCTATTTGGTATATCAATAAGCAAAAAAGAGAAAAGTGATAAGAAGGAATACTATAATGCATCAAATGAGTAACAAGAGATTCCTATCACTTCCTTGAGATCTAAGAAGCAAGCATTGTTTGCAGCCTCCATATCATCCAATCTTTTGGCAAGTTGGTATTTTCCACCATCCATCCGATCAATGACAATTGATTCAAAAAGGATTTAGATGTGCTCCTCACTCGAATCATCATCATCAAGGATGACTTGGCCAGCTTCGCTTTGTTGTTGTTGTTGTTGTTGTGGGGCTTCTTCCTTGGCACCCATCCACACACCAGCTTTTTGTTAAACGATCATCTTTAATGCTTTGTCTCCAATGATGTGAATGTCCCTTCACCAAGTTTCAAATTTTCATTTGTAGTATCAACTGAAAATGCTCAAGCAAACGTGAAATAACAGAACAGGGCATTTGTTGTCAAATAGCCTCTCGGCTCGAGCATGTTGTCCATCACAACATGTGCCTACCATTTGAATGTCATTTTTCAACGCTGCCATCATCACCATATCCTCCTCATTGATAACTGAGCGTGATTGGCTCCTCTGCGTGTGCCAGAATCCAAAGAAATTGTATAAATGGGCGCAGTACGATCGCCTTGCTCACTCACGGGCAGTTGTAGGATCTTCTTCCCACGTCCTTTTCTTGCAGCCTTTTCCGCTTCCCATGCTTCAGATTTTTGAATAGGCTCATAAAGAACGAGTCTTGTGAAGCCTTCAATTCCTTGTGCTTTTGCAAGTGCTCAAACGTAGGACGCATACCTTCATTCTTAAATCCAGAAAAACGGAAAAATATGTCATGAGTCAAAAAATCATAGGTTTGCCCTTTTCACCCTGAGGATTACCATTCCGGCGGGTTGGTGTGGCTCTGAGGTTGGAGTAGAAAACTCACTAGATCGGGGCATATGGGACCCTTCAGACCAACAAACTTCTCAAGGTTCTCGATCTCGAGCAAAGAGGAAACAAACCTCAGGCATCCAGCCATCGGAGGTAAAAATCTTCTTCTGGAACCAGTTCCTCGGTTGCAAGAAATTCCATAGAAACGTGATTCTTGTGGTGTAGTAGAGGTGAACCACGGATTGATTTGGAAGTAAGCCACGTTTCCCGGAGATGTGGGTTCTTTCCTTTTTGGAGGAGGATTCACTCCTCTTTGACGGTAAACTCTTTTGGCTTAGGCTTGTGATCCATTGTTTTGATCCGCCGGCTTCACCTCTTGCTCTTCCATTGATGGTGGTGGTGGAGAAGACATGAAGATGAAAGGGGGTTTTAGGGTTAGAGAGAGAAAGAGATTTTTAGGGTTTATGAGATGTGTAGAATGAAACCCAAAAAACCTCGAAAATCACTTATAAAACTTCCACAATCGAAAGTTAGATTCAATGAACAAAGTATTGGACTCTAAGAAATTGTAACTGGGACAGGGCCCAAATCCATGAAAAACCCTTGAAAACACTGAAGATCGAGGGTAATCGACATTTTTACGGGTAATCGACATTACTCCAAAGAGTAACCAAAACACTTGAAAATAGGCCAAGGTAATTGAAATCAAGCTAGGTAATCGGGACAGTCCAGTGGCTTAAAACTGGAAAACTCATTTTTGAATTTAATCCATTACCAGGGGGGTAATCGATTACTCCAGAGAGTAACTTCACCAAAAACTTTGAATCAGTTAGCAACCGCATTGAAATGCAATGGTAATCGACATCTATATCGTAAACATTGAAAACACTTGATTTTGCATGTTTTGAAATATAATTGGTCATGACTATGTAATGTAATGAACTCATACCTTGTTGGAGCACCATGAAAGATCCAACTTACCATACTTAGAGAATTTATGAGAGGTGTTCCACTTAGTATACCAAGATTGGTTCTAAGTTTGGCACTCTCCTGCGGTAGGGGCTTTGTGAAGATATTCGCGAGTTGGTTCTCCGCTTCGTAAACTCCACTTCCACAGTCACCTTTCTCAACATGATCCCTTATGAAATGATGGCTGCACCTCAATATGCTTTGTTCTTGAGTGCAAAACCGATTCTTCGATGATACCGATTGCACTTGTATTGTCACACTTGATAGGAATGTGATCAAGCTTTAGTCCAAAATCCTCAAGTTGTTGCTTCAACCAAATGGTTTGAGCACAACATGTGACTACCCCTGACCACATACTGTCTGCTTGTTGATAGAGCAACACATGCTTGTTTCTTGCTGGGTACCATGGACTAAGCTTTTCTCAAACAAGTGACAAACACCACCGTACTCTTTCCTATCCGTTTCGCAAACTGCAAAATCAGGTCACTAAAACCGACTAGAGTAGGGGACGATACCTTTGGGATACCACAAACCCTTGATTCGTTGTTCCTTTTAGATACTTTAGAATTTTCTTCCACGAATGATCATGTGTGATTGTTTTGGTAGATTGAAATCGCGCCTGAAACACCTAACATTATATCCGCCTTTCATTGCGGAGATACAAGAGTGATCCAATGATCCTCCGTACTTTGTTTGGTCTACTCCTAGTCCTGTAGCATCATTATCTAAAGAGATTAGTTGACATAGGTATATTAGATCTTACAACAATGTCAATTTCTTCGACAATTCTTTAGTGTACTTTGCTTGATGTATAAGGTTCCTTCTTTCAGTTGCTTGACTTGCGAGTCCTAAGGAAGAATTTGAGTTTACCATCATAAAAAGACATATCAAACTCTCCCTGCATGCTTTCCACAAATTCTTTATACAAGAATTGATTAGTTGATCAAAAAATGATATCATCAACATACACTTGGACCAATAAAATGTTGTTAGACTTTCTCCCAATGAAGAGAGTTTTATCAACATTACCTCTTTTGAACCCTTTGACAAAAAAACTTACTTAACCTTTCATACCATTGTCTGGGGCTTGCTTCAGACCTAAGAGGGCCTTCTTTAGCTTGTACATGCTCGGGGTAACTGAAGTCAGTAAAACCAGGAGGTTGTGAAACAAAAGACTTCCTCGTTGATGTAGCCATTTAAGAACGCACTTTTAACATCCATCTCAAACAACTTAAAATCATGAATGCAGCAAAAGCAAGTAAGACTCTTGCAGCTTCTAATCTAGCAAAGCAACAGGACATATGTTTCATCAAAGTCTATTCCTTCTTGTTGATTATATCCCTTAGCTACTAATCTTGCCTTATTCCTAACCACTATTCCATTTTCATCTAGCTTATTCTTCCAAACACCCATTTTGTTCCGATTAGATTCATATCTCTATTAAAAAAATAACTCCCAAACGTCATTCCTTTTAAATTGATTTAACTCCTCATGCATAGCATTCATCCAAATTCATCATTTATAGCATCAACAACAAGAGGGGTTCAAATTGAGATACAAACGATAATCATCACAGAACATATTATGAGGATCTTGTGGATACTCCTCTATGGATGTCACCAATGATGTTGTCAAAGATAAATCTCTTGGTTTCCTCCATTCTCTTGGTAGCTCATGAGAATTGGTTGGTGTATCTTGCTGTAAATGTGGTTTTTGTTCTTTGTCTTTGGTAATCATCATCATCATCGACAAAAACACTTCACTTTTGGGAATTATTAGGATTCATTAAACTTTACATGTACAGGATTCTTGATGCACATTCTCCTTTTATTGAAAAACTCTTTGTATGCTTTACTTGTTTGATGCGAATACTCGATAATAAACACGCCTTCATCCTTCTTGGCTCAACTTTCAAAGTGGCTTTTGCCATTATTCGGAATAAAACATTTAATCTCAACGAATGCAAAATGTGAGAAATATTGGGTTTCTTGTCCTTATAGAGTTAGAGTTTTTCTAAAAAAGGATGCCAATTATGATTGTTTAAGAACATACTTGGTGTGGCAAAAGATCGCTAAAAAAAAGTGTTTAGAGGCGTTAGGCACTCTCCCCTTTTTAACATAGATCTACTAGTTATTGTAAGGATCTGTTTTCCTCTCAACAACCCCGTTTTGTTGGCGGAGTTCTTGGGCAAAAAGTTGTGATCAGATTCGTATTTTTTCACAAAATTTTCAAAAAGGTTCATTTTCAAATTCCCCTTTATCACTCTAAGAGACTTGATTTTTTCAAATCTTTTTCGATTTTGTATCCTTTAAAAGAATTTTAAAAACTTTGAAAGGTCTTGTCTTTATTTGGTATAAATGCAACCCAAGCAAACGAGAAAAAGTCATCACAAACCAGTCCGCATATAGGGTTCCACCTTAAAACTAGTAAGTTAGAGGGAAAAAAGAGGTCCATGTCATTGAGTCTTTCAAGTGGTCTGTAAAGTTGAAACAACATTTTGGTTTTTAAAGGAGCTTAGGATTCTTGCCACTCAACATGCATCGCATGGCCTTTTTGAAACTCAAGTTAGGTAACCCTTGCATTAGGTTCTAGATGAGAAAGCTTGTTGTTGATGAACATGATATATTTACGTCATTATGCCAAAGCCATGATAAATCATCGTTTGACATAAAGACATGCATGATATGATGATGTATGATCAAGTTGAGGATGTAGATGTTACCATGTCTCTTACCGAACCATTAATACACCGCTCAATCACTTACTGATAGCAGCAACCATTATCGAATGATACTTGATAGCCTTTGTCGCATAGTTATTAATACTTAGAAGATTGAATTTCAAACCTTCCACAAAGCGGTACATCTTCAATCGAGTGTTGGATTGTCTCGACTGCACCTATGCAGTATTTTCCCGCTTTTGTTGTTATCTCAGCCTCTTGAGGAACGATTCTTTTGATTTGAAGGAGATAAAAATTGCTCTTGTCGTCATCATATGTGCAAGCGACGTATCCAAATACCAAGTTGAGTGTTTGGTTCTCAAATACCTACCGCAATATCACTTTGTTTACAATTATCAGTTTGTTTGGGTCCATTGGTATTGTTTGTGACCATCACTTTTCTAATCCATTTAAACAATCCCTTAGTTATTCCTTCCTTTTAAATCAATTACATAAAGTTATGTCCAGGTTCATACAATAACTACTTATGAAAAGTTAGTGTTTCTTTGGTTTGTCTAAATGCAAAGAACTTCATGTTATTCTTTTCAAGGAGACATCAAAGACTTACATTTTGAGAGCGGGGTAGTTTCAAGATATCATTTTTCCTTTTTTCAAACTTTTGAACATGAGTTTTCAAAGCGAGAAATATCATTTTCCAAATCATTAATTTGTTTCAAAACCTTGTTAACTGCCCCCTGAATTTTAAAACTTCCTTGTAAAAGTTCACAAAAGTAGTTTGCAACTCATCATAGTCAAAAAGTAGATGAATCGAATCACTTACCTCATCATCGGATGTTGGATTAGCCATGAGACAAATTTGTGCTTCTTCATTATCACTTCCTCGAGAGTTGAGGAATCATTATCTTCCACGAAGCTATGTATGCCTTTTCTTGCGAAACGTCCTTTCTCGGGGCCTTTCTTCATGTTGGGGCACTCAGTTGTTTCATGTCAAAGGACCCATTTTTCCACACTCATAACAAGTGACCTTTGAAGATGAACTCTCATTTCTTTTGAAGCCTTTTCTGATATTGTTGAATCTCCCTTTTTATCATTGCTTTCTTTCATGAACTTTTGAATTTCTTTACCATGAGATTCATATTTTCCTGTTCGGATTCAACTACCACAACTGGCCATCGCTTCTCACTAAGTCATGTGTCTTCCATCTTAAGTCTTGACCTTTGGCTTTTTCTTATCTTTTTGTTCCTCATCGGCTTAATACGGGACATATCCATTTCATACTCCTCAACTTACCAAAATAACTCTACGCACTTGTCATGAGGCTAGGTTCTTTTGATAGTGATTCTTTGGGTTGGTTGCCCATTTTTAAGCAGTGATTTAAGCCTTCCGTTGACTTCTTCCTCATTGAAGATCTTACCCAAGTCCTTTGAGATGGTTTACGATGTTGTGGCGTTCTACATATCCATCACGGACTCACCTTGTGCCATTAAAAGTTTCATATTCTTGGATCAAGGTATTCTTCCTTGCCTTTCAGGTACTTGAGCGGTTCCTTTGTGTGTGACCACTTATTAGATCCCAAGCTTATCTTTTTGTTTGTGTTGTAAGCTGAAGTAGAAAATATTTATCGAATTCAAAGCGAGAATGTATAATATTTAAGGCTTTTGCATCATTTTTCGACTCTCCTAATTTCTTCTTGTTCCCCTCGAATGGTTTTCAATCTCATTCCCCTTTTCTATGTATGTGGGGACTTTGAAATCGATCCACAAGCTTGCCAAATGCTTTGGTACTGACTCCATAAAAAGATTTTCATCCTCACTTTCCAAAAAGGATAGTTATCACCACAAAACAGAGGAGGTCTGTTAATAGAGGCACTTTTCGTGAATGGTAATTGATTACCGGCCATTCTAAGGAACTATGGATCAAAATCTAGAGCAACCTACTAGATAAGCTCGGCACCAATTGTTGGTCCACTAATGTGTGAATCTAGAGGGGGGTGAATAGATTCTAGTTCCACTATAGCCCAATTTTCACGTAATTTTAATTCCTTTTAATTCAAACAAAACTATTCTTGATTACCTATCAATAATTGAGACAGATAGATAAACGACGAAATATCAAAAGATACACGAGCGGAAATACCAAAAGGAAAAATCGAAACACGTTAGTAATCAATATACAAAAACGTAATCGATATCGGTATCTAACTATTCGGTTTTTAGTTGATTAGGAGTCAATTAGAAGTATTCCGAGTTAATTACCAAGCCAATTAGAAATTAAGCAGTTATAACAGCAATTAATGGTAAATGGTAAAGAGAAGAAGGAAGAAGAAAGAGTGCACAGTGATTTATCCTGGTTAAAGCCCCCTACGTCCCCTTAGTCCCGACCCGACAAGTGTTGCGATCGGTCTTCAACTATCAAATGATCCCTTTTGTGTTCTTTTACATTCACTCGCAACAAGCAACACAAAAACGAAATCAAAACACCAACCTGTTCTTTAACTTCGAAAAACCGTTCTTCCCGACCTTGGAACACCCACGAGATCAAACCTTTGAGAACACACTTCTCAAAGTCCTTTATACATCAGAGAGACCTCTCTAGAAGTAACAACTTGAGAAATCAAAAAGGGTAAACAAAAGATCAGTTTAGAAAACACCTGGAGTGTAGATCTGATCACAAAAGAAAAATATGCTATGAATACCACACTGATCGGAGAAAGAGATCGAGGTTTTGCCACTTTTTCTTTATGAAAACTTGATGAACCTATTAAAGTTCTTTATGGGTTTCTTGGGGGAAAGATGATGAAACTTCTAGGTTTAGAAGATTTGAGAAAGTGTATGAACTTTTCTAAAACTTATGTTCAAAAAGATCTTATATTAATTTCAACAAAGAGAGTATTTATATGTTCAATTAAAAACTCAATTGAGCGACTTAATGATTTTTCGAGTTAGGTGGTAATCGATCCGTAGTTTGTCGATTAAACGATGAACAAAGCGCTTAGGGTGATTTTAGTCTGTGGTAATCGATTACCCAGGGGGTAATCAATTACTCAAAAGGACAAACATTTCCACACTCTTGCATTTGGTAGTTGGGATTAAGGATTGGTAGAAGTTAACTACCTACTTGTTGGCAGTAATCTATTATGAGTTGGTTACCAAAGACATTTTCAAACCAATTTGAGAGGAAATCAAACATATGATACGAGAAATCACTAGATTCCCAAGCTCTCCAGGCATTCACACAAAGAACAACCACATACATGCACTAAACTAAACAATCAATACATAGGAAACTCACAATTTACATTTCATCTAAAACCAAAATTACATAGCATCAAAAGCAAAACAACAAGAGAGACTCCAAAGCATCTTCAAGCTTAAGTCGACAAAACCTTCGTATACTAGGACTTTACCAAGCTATCCCAAGAAATTGAGAAGCAAGTCCAAGAGCTCTTGAAAGAAAGGGTGGAGTAAAGGGAAAGCTCTCTCCGTGCGTCTTCTCCTTATTCTAGTTCCTAAGAAGGAGGGTACATGCATGTGTACGGCATTGTAGAGGCAATTAATAATATTACTATTAGATATAGGCACCTAATTCCTTGGTTAGTCCTATTAGATGTAGTTACATGGATCACCAATTTTTCAAAATAGATCTTAAAAGTGGCTTTACCATCAAATTAGAATGAAGGATGGAGATGAATGGAAAAACCGCATTTTAAGACTAAATTTGTACTATATGAAGTGGTTAGTAATGCCTTTGGATTGTCTAATACTCCTAGTACATTCATGAGACTCACGAATCATGTTTTAAGGAATTTCAGGAAAATTTGTAGTAGTCTGTTTTTGATGATATATTACTTTATAGCAACAATTTGAACATAAATCACCTAAGGCATATGTTAGATGTCCTTGTAAGGAGAAATTGTACGCTAATAAAGATAAAGTTGTAATGGCAACCGAGAAAATACTGGCTTTCAGGAAGTAACAAGGAAAGGTATGGGGATGAATATAAGATCCAAGCTATCAAGGATTGGCCCACTCCAACTTTGAATAAAGAGGTGTTAAGCTGTCTCGCTTAGCTTATAAGATTTGTACAACTTGCAGACTCATAGCTTACCCACTAAATGAACTTGTAAATAAGGACACTGGTTGCATGGCCTCCTCGCAGGAAGCCTCTCGCTCGTCAAACAAACTCACACACTCACCTATACTAGCCTTAGCTAATTTTGCTATGTCTTTTGAGCTTGAGGCGACGCATCTAATATAGGCATAGGCCCTGCTTCAATGCAAGGTAAGACTCCCATAGCCTACTTTAGTGAAAAATTAAAGGGGGACACCTTTAACTACTCCACATATGATAAGGAGCTCTATGCACTAGTTCGTCTCTCCAAGTGTAGCAACACTATTTGTTACCAAAGGAGTTCATAGTCCACACGACTACGAAGCCCTCAAACATTTGAGAGGGAAGGGAAATTAAACAAAAGGCATGCTAAATGGGTAGAATACATAGAGAAATTCCCTTTACATAATCAAGTATAAGAAGGGGGTCTAGTAACATAGTTGTTGACGCTTAAGTAGAAGGCACCTTAATCAATATGCTTGAAACAAGATGTAAGGTTTGATCACATCAATCTCCATGTATGCCCAAGAGGAGGATTTCGGCCTCATTTGGAGTCAAGTACCAAGGCATTCAAAGACTATTATAGGCACAATGGACACTTTTTAAAGGATAAGCTTTCAGGTGGCACAAGTTCTTCTTTTGAGTGACCATTGTGTGGTTGAGACCCATGAAGGAGGGTTGATGGCCACTTGGAAGAGACAAGACATTGGCCATGATAAAAGAAAATTTCTTTTTTGGTTTCACATGAGTGTCTATGTCACAAAACATATATCATGTATCTGAACTGCTTGGTCTAAAGTCATCTGAATGGTCTATACCAACCCCTTCCCCAGCTACCACTTTGGATGGACCTTTCCATGATTTCATCCATTGGCCTAGGTCCAAAAAGAGGGATGGATAGTATATTCGTGGTTGTATGCCGCTTTCTAAAATGGTTCGACTTGGCTTGCAAGAAAGTCATTTCACGCTTCTAATATTGCAAGACTATTCTTGAAAGAGGTATGACTCCACTGGGCACTCAAGACTTATCATAGAGGATCATGACTCCAAGTTTCTGGGCACTTTTGAGAACCCTATGGAGTTGCATTGGTACCAAGCTTCTCTTCTCCACCACTTGCCACCCTCCAAACGGATGGACAAACCGAAATTTTCAATAAAACCTTTAGGTCAACTATTGAGAACTTTTGTCAGAGAACATCAAGAGTTGGGAAGATTGGTTACCCCATATTGAATTTTCTTACAATAGGGTAGTTCACTCAACTACTAAGCTCTCTTCTTTTCAAATAGTTTATGGATTCAACCCACTCACCCCATGATCATGACTTTGCCAGGTTGCATGTAATAGGTGGTAAAGAAAAGTAGCTAGTAAAATCTAAGAGCTACACACACAAGTCAAGGAAAGGATCGAAAAGTATGGAATGAGCAAATTGCAAAGACCTACAACAAACACCGCAAGGCTCTTGAGGTTGCGTAGGAGACATAGGTATGGGTGCACTTAAGGAAAGAGTGGTTCCTTACCTTAAGGAGTTCCAAGCTTCTTCGCAGGGGATAGACCATTCAAGATCATAGAAAATTGGGTCCAAACGCCTACAAGCTGTGACCTTCCAAGTAAGTATGGTGGTAGTCACTCCTTTAATATAACGATCTTTCTTTGGTTGATGTAGGTTCAATGAAGATAAACTTGAGAAAAGTTCAAGCCAAGAAGGAGGGTTTGATGTAGGTGGAGATCACTAGAAGCATGTAACGAAAGACTAGAAGAAGAAGTGGGAAAGTCCCAAGACCTTGTAACCTTCTTTATAAACATGTATGAACAATGTCTATGGCATAGGCTAGGGTACTTGTGTGCTATGGTCCAAAGCCCTCGGTTGTCCCTAGGCTAATGGGAAGACAAAGTCCTATAGGTTTCATACAAAACCCTTTTCGAAAACTAAAAGAATTGTCTTGAAGTCTTAGCTAGTTAATTAAGGAAGTATTTCTAATCAAGCTTAGGATCCATGCCTTAACTTGATTAGAAGATCTCTTCCTTAATCTAATTAGGCACGGATTAGTGACATGGAGAATCATATGGCTTGATCAGGGCAAAGCCACACTCCATGTACACTCATGTGAAGATCCATGTGCTCACTCTCTTCCAATTGCCTAATTTATGACAACCTAGGATTTTTGGTTAGCCTTTAGCAATTATAGAGGTTAGGAGTAGTTTTGAAGCTTAACATAGTTTAGCTTACTTGAGAGCAAGCCAAGGCATGCTTATATAAGCCCTTGGCCTAACCATGTAAAACACTTTGAGTCCCAAAATTGAAGAAATAAGCTCTTAACTTCAGAGAGAGAATCTCTTTTGTTTCCTTAGGGAAAAATCCTGAATCTCATCAATGGCCTCTTTCAACCATTATGGGGTTCCTCCTAGCTTATAAGTCTCCTTTGGCGCCACCACCATTCCTCACCTTAACCATTTTCTACCTTGTTTTCTAAACACCAAAAACCCTTAAACACTTCCATGCCGAGACACCTTTCGCTAGGCTTCCATGGTGATGCGCTCGTGAAGGCTAGATTGGGCATTAAAGTTGCTTTTGGATCTTCCTCCAAGGACACCTTCACATCACCTTTGGACGAAATTGAATGAAATAAGCTTTGGGCTGAGAGAGGAGATTCTCTTGTCTTTCTTAGGAAGGTTTCTTGGATCTTATCAATGGACTCTTGTCTCCATTGTGCGGTTCCTCCTAGGCTTATTGGATCTTCCATGGTGTAACACCCCCTTGTAACACCCCCTCTTATTTACTTATTTTACTTATATTTTTTAATTAGTAATTTAAAGTGGTTAATGATATAGTAGATAAGAGATTTAGGAAACAACACTTTTATTACATGAGATTTAAAGTTCATTACAACTAGCTTGCATAACTTTGTCATTTTATTATTTTACATAACTACCTTTCTATTACCTTAGAACATCTACCCAACACTTCTACACGCAAAATATAGCAAGCACTTTCACACAAGATAGCAACAACCGGTGACAACCTTTTTTAACCGTCAAATTGCTCCCACGAACGTTGTTCGAGATCATCACAGTGTTAAAAACACAAAGTGCAAGGGTGAACTTTCCTTAAACAATGTTATAAAAATGATTGTAGTTGAGGAAAACCTTTTCTTTATAAATTTAGAAAATTTCATCGAAATTATCACTTTTAGAATAATACTTCCATACATATCCATGATCATCAAAATATCAATCACATAGTAAGGCAATCAACAACCAAATCAAACAAACCATCGATCTGATCAATGATTCGGCATGAATTCATTTTAATCAAACACACCATTACTAATGTATGCTCTAATTCTATATGATGCATGCACTCCCACCATGCATTTTCACTCTTCACTCGAAATGCAATGTGGCGCCCTCCCACTGAAAATAGCCTGGGGCATCTGATTCTCACTCAATCGGACAGGAAGTAGACACTCGTAATTTGTCGAGTTCCCTCGGTGTCGGCGGGACCTCCCTGGACATGTGATCATCATGAGCAGTGGCAATTTCACGAGAACCAACGGTCCCGGCATTCCACTCACTCAGACAGGGAAGATTTACTTGCGAACTTCTGGTCTACTACTATCCAGGTCATCAATGCAACATGTTTAGGACCTTGAATTGTATAATGACTTCATTATATTTTCAGATATTGACCTTTTCCACCCGGTCATTCTTTATCTCACCTTATTCTAAGCATCATGCCCATTCACCAAGCAATCTTAGAATATTGCCTCTCCACTAGGCATTTCCAATCTATTAACAATTCTAAGTCCACCACCAATTTCATGCAATCATGCATGTCACTACTTACTCACATCCAACTCACCAAGTGATTGTATATCAAGTACAAAACCAACATCAAACAACAATATTACTATAAAGTAGTCATGGTGTTCAGAGAAATAGTTGAAAAGAGGAAAACAACTTCAAAATAATCTTTCAAAGGGTAAAGAAAGAAAAGAACTTAAAGAATTAGAAGTAAGTAAGAAAGATTTAAGAAAAGAAACACCAAGAAAACCAAAGAAAGATAATGAAAGTACCAAGGAAAGAGAGTGGAAGTACTAAGAAAAACAAAGAATAGAAAAAGAAGGATAAGGAAAGATCCCCTTACTTGCAAAGAAACTAAAGAAAGAAATGAAGTACCAACAAAACTAAAAAGGATAGAAAGCGGATAGATTACTGCAAGAAACTAAAAGAAAGATAATGAAAGTGCCAACAAAACAAAGGATAGAAAAGAAGGATAAAGGAAAGGTCCCCAGAAGAAAACTAAAGAAAGATAATTACCAATAAAAAACTAGCTTCCTCTATATTCTTCCTCTACTTCCACGTTTCTTCCTTGTTGGAGAGATTTCTTCCTAAGGTGGAGAAAGTATAGAAAGGTTTTTTTAGAGAAGAATGAGAGGAAATGTAGAGGATATTCTTTGAGTTGTATCTTCATTTGAAACCTCTAAGCCCTATTTATAACCTTTCTTACGTAAGCACAAGAATTCAACAAATACATAAAGAATTTCGGCAACTACAAAGAATGCTCGGTTTTAGGCTATAAGATCAATAAGAAATTACTAAAGATGGCGGTTTGCTACGTTAATGGCATGTCGCTACAAGATCGTTTACACTACAAAGGATTTGAGCACAAGATTTTCAAAAAATTCATAATTTTTTAATTATTTTTAAATTTCTGGTAATGTTACAAAAAAACCTCTCTTTAAACTATATTTAAATTTTTGGGATGTTACAATACTTCTCCTTTTTTAAAAATTTGGCCCCGAAATTTCCATTCCTATTTCATCCTATCCTATTCTTCTATTTTTACTTTTTAATTTCCAACTCCCAAAGTTCCCTTTACTTTCAACTACTTTCTCTTAATATAATTTTAATTTATGTTTTGAAATCTATCTTTTACCCCCTCCTCAACCTTTACTATCCTTATATATGACTATGATTTTCTTTTTCCACTTATAAATCCTCCCTCATTTATTTTCACTAAGAGTTTCTTTTCTTAATTCTTAAAATCAACTTCTCTTGGTTGGTATATAAGTTCATACTCTTACTCTTTTTCCTTATGGTCTTAATAGATTCTTACGATTTTATTATTTCTATCTTATTTCATTCATAAATTCTTTAGTTATTCTTAAGGCTAACTTCATACTAACAAAGAGTAAATTCACACACACGGTTGAAGTTCCTAAATTATTCTATTAAATCCAACTTTTGACCATTAAACTTGACATTGTTATTATTTTCCTACTTAAGGTGCCAACCACTACATTTTCTTTGCACTTAAGATTGAAACCATGATCTCTTAGAAATGTTTTCCACCTCTCACTTCATTTGGCTAAATAAACACTTTAAAGACTGTTGTGGTTACTAACATCAAATCTTGTTCCAAGATAGGGTCATATTTTAAGCTAAATACTACCGTAGCTAGTTCTAGGTCATGGTCAGTAGTTCTTTCATGGGTTTTCAATTGTCTTGATGCATAGGCTACCACTTTTTCCTCCTTGTATTAGCACTAAACCCAGTCTAGAGGCATCACAATAAACCTCAAATAATCTCAATTGCCTGTAAGGCTTCAAAACAGAGCAGAGAGTTAGTTTTTTTCTTGTGGTTTGGAACTTTGTTCACAAGTTATTCCATCCAAAAGCTTGGCCTTTTCTAGTTAAGGTTGTGGGAGAGGCAAAGCTATCTTAGAGAAATCTTTTATAAATCTTCAATTATATCTCACTAATCCCTAGAAAAATGCTTTTTATTTCATTACATCTTTTGGTCTTTCCCATTTTAGAACCACGCTTACCTTATGTGGATCTAATGGCAAATCCTCCTTGTGATAGCGATGCGGTCCTAGGAACTCAGACTTCTTCTAACCAAAATTCACATTTGGACCATTTCATATAATCATGGATCTTTCAAGATTTGTAATACCACTCTAAGATGTTTAGCATGTTCTCTTGTTTCTTGACTATAAAAAAATATCATTTCTAAA
The DNA here is from genome assembly GCA_026586105.1 of Hylodesmum podocarpum. Lineage (NCBI taxonomy): Eukaryota > Viridiplantae > Streptophyta > Magnoliopsida > Fabales > Fabaceae > Hylodesmum > Hylodesmum podocarpum. Next base: position 19,864 of record JALJEV010001012.1, read on the forward strand.
AACCACCACAAATTGATCCAAATATGGTTAAAAACCTATTCATGTAATCCATAAATATTAAGCCTGTGCATTAGTTACACCAAGACATAACCATGTAATTATTGTCCATATCGTACTAAAGGTCGTTTAGGGATATCTTCAGCTTTTTACCCTTGTTTGGTGGTATCCAGATCTTAGATCAATCTTACTAAATACATAAGCTCCTACTAGTTGGTCCATAAGATCATCTATCCTTGGTAAGGATACTTTTTCTTAATGGTTACCTTATTTAGTTGTCTATAATCTACACAAAGTCTCATAGCTTCCATCTTTTTTCTTCTTTACTAGAGTACGGGTAAAAATTCCAAGGTGATACACAGGTCTAATAAACTGTTTTTCAATAATTCTTCTATTTGTTTCTTTAGCTCCATTAATTCTATGGGTGACATCCTATAAGGTGCAATAGAAATGGTCCACTCCCTGCATCAGTCTATAGGAAAATTCAACTTCCTTTCAGTGGTAATGGTTTACTTTCAGAAAATACGTCTCAGTGAGAAATTGTAATACTACCGGTATATTATCAAGGTGACCTTTCGTTCCACTTCTAGGTTAGGAAAGGATCATGTATACTCCACTGGGTTTCTTCATGTCCTATTTCACTTGTTGGTAGAAATTATCTCCAATATCCCTACTTTCTTTTCAAGATTCTTAAAAGATTAAGGTTTTTATTGAAACATGGGGCTTATTAGACATAATTGGAATAATAGTCCATTCCAAGAATAATATTAATTTGTTTTAAGGCAGTGACAAACCAAGTTGACTAGGAAAGTTTTATTACTTAGTTTTATAGACAATCTAAATCAGAGCAGGTGGTTGTAACAAACTCACGGGCGAGGTAGTTATTATCAATGTCTAGAAAATAAGTTGAAGTTGTAACCTTTTAGCACAATCAAACGATATAAAGGAATGAATGGCACCAGAGTCAATTATCTAGATAAAATAATTCCATGTATGGAGCATACCTTGTACTAGATTATTGATATTGGAGTCTTAACTCCATCAAGGGTGAATATTCTTCCTTACAACCTTTTGATTTTCCCTAGTCATATTGTTGAGCTCTTTAAACTATTGGTCATGCTATACAAAAACTTAGTCTTCTCAAGTCAAGGTGGTTAATCCTTTAACATTAGGTAATCTTCCTAAGTTTATCAACTTTAATTCCTCCTTGGCTTACTACTTATTCCTCCCCTTTAACTAAACTCTTCTACTTCAAAAATACTAGTTACTCTCTTCGGATTTCAACTTTTTCTACTCAGCTTTAAGGTTTCTTTAACCATCAAAATACATCAACCATTATTGTATCACCCTAGTATATCTTCTAAATGCATCTTAAAAGTTGGTCAAAAGGTTTGTATTAGGATAAGAGCTAGGTAGTTACTAATCATTTCCAATAAAGTTATCTAAGGTCCTTTAACTTTAAGATATTTTAGGCTTTTTCTAACCTTAGTACGATTTCTCTTCAAGGGATCATGTCCCTAAAAATTGGCTTCATTTAGGATTTACTTTCGATCCTCTTTATTTGCTTTGTCACTTTCTAAGGAGAATTTCATATATTGATTCCAGTTCTAAAAGTTTCTATCTTTTCTCTTCTGCGGAGTTCTCTTTTATGGAAAATACTCTAAAAGTAATTTTCTCCTAAATCTTTAGTCTTAACAGAAACATCCTTTATAAGTTCAACAACAACTCCTTCCTAAATTCTTCGTTTTTTTTCTTCTTAGCCTATGCTTTTTATCAAAAACTTAGGTAAAACTTATAGGGCTTTAACTACAATTCTATAACTTCTTTCAACCACTACTTTCTATTCCTAATAGATTAAACTCTAATCCTAAATGCCATGTCACTAACCCTAAAACTAATTTTTCATTGATCTAACCAAGAAGCAATCAAGTAAACACTAATTAATCAATTCACTCACTAAAAGCACACCAAATAATCAAACAAGCACAAAAACATAAGCGATCAATCATTAACTCACAACAAAAACATAGCGAGACATAACTTCCATAATCGAAGCTGGTTAATGTAACACCACTAATGTAACACCCATTTTTTATTTACTTATTTTACTTATATTTTAATTAGTAATTTAAGGTGGTTAATGATATAGTAAATAAAAAAGAGATTTAGGAAACAACACTTTCATTACATAAGATTTAAAGTTCATTGAAATAGATTTCATAACTTTGTCCTTTTTATTATTTTACGTAACTACCTTACTACCTTAGAAGAATATCTACCCAACACTTCTACACCGCATAAAACATAGCAAGCACCTTCACACAAGATAGTAGCAACAACCAGTGACAACTTAACCACTGTAATCTGCTCCCGACGATTGAGATCATCCGCAGTGTTAAAAAACGAAAGTCTGAGGAGTGAGCTTTCCTTAACGTAATTGTAAACAATTAATTGTAGTTTAATAAAAATCTTTTTCTTTTATAAATTTAGATACTTCATCTGAAAATATCATTTTTAGAATAATACTTTATACTTATCCATGATTATCAAAATATCAATAACATAGTAAGGATCAATGAAAAACCGTAACCAAATTAACAAACCATCGATCACAAATCAATGATTTAGGCATGAATTCCATTCAATCAAACACACCATCACTAATGTATGCTCTAAGCCTACATGATGCATGCACCTTCACCATGCATTTTCCTCTTCACTCGAAATGCAATGTAGAAGCCCTCCGAAAAATAGCACAGGGCATCGTTCTCAGCGCTCGATCGGACCCAGGAGGTAGACACTCAAGTAATTTGTCGAGTTCCCTCGATGTCCGGCGGGACCTCCGCAACATGTGATCATCATGAAGCGGGGGCAATTTCCCCACCAAGAGAACCCCCTCGATCCGGCATTCCACTCACTGGGGGAATCGTGACTTAGAGACTTGGTCTACTACTATCCCGATCATCGATGCAACATGTTAGGACTTGAATTGTATAATGACCTTTATCACATTTAAATCTTGACCTCTTTACTAGGTCTTATTCATTTCAAAACCTTAAGCATTGCCTATTCACCAAGCAATCTTAGAATATTGCTCTCACTAGGCATTTCAAATCGGTCATTAAGCAATTCAAGTCCGATCCATCACCAATTTCATGCAACCATGCATGTCACCACTTATTCATATCAACTCAAAACCCGGACATATTTCGATATGAAATCAACGAAAACACCAATAAACACCAATAAATCAAGAAACCAGAATTATCAAAAGGAAACATCAGAACCAATAAACGGTACTAAGGAAGAGAGTGGCCACACTTTTACAAAGAATAGAAAATTACGTTACAAAGGAAGAATGTGTGGAAGATCGGACAAAACGCAACCAACGAGCATAAGAGAAAGAATTATCTTGCACCTTAGTATCAGAAAAACTAAAGAAATATAATGAAAGTAACAACAAAAACAAAGAATAGAAAAGAGGATAAGGAAGGTCCACCTGCAAGAAACTAAAAATAATGAAAATGAAAGTACCAAAAAATAAAGGATAGAAAAGAAGGATAAGGAAAGGTCCATACTTGGTTTCTCAGCTTATATTCTTCCTATAAATCTGCTTCTTCTATGGTTGGCCAGAGATTTCTTCTAAGGTGGAGAAAGTATGTGAAAGGTTTTTTGTAGAGAAGATGGTTTAGGAGAGTGTAGAGATGTCTGGTTTGTATCTTCATTTGAAACCTCCAAAGCTGTATATTATAAGCAACCTGCTACAAGGGTGCCTCAGTGGAATTAGATGAAATTACCCGGTAATTTCGGGCATTCGCGATAATTTCGGGCAGCCTGGGTAATGTGGATTAGCTCTGATCTTGTCAGCTCGATATGACGATTTCACTCGATGTGGCGGTTGCTCTGATTCTTGTCAGAAACTCGATGATTTTCTGAGTATTCGAAAAATTCATAATTTTTTATTATTTTTGATTTCTTAGATATTCTGAAAAACCTCTTGTAAACTATGTTTGAATTACTTGGATGTTTCATGAGCAATTCTTTTAATCTTCTTCCTCCCTCCTCCTTTTCCTTTTTCGTTTTGTTTTAGGTTCTTTTTATTGTTGGTCTTGTGACCCAGGGTTTCCATTGAATGATCATGAAAGAAAGTAGATCAGAACGAGGCGCATTGCGAAAATTCTCTATAAGGAAAGCCTCTATCCACTTTAGGGATATAGGAAGCTTTTGTCTTGTTCTTCAATGGTTTTTCATCTATTCGGTTAGTTATGGATTTCTCCAATCTCCATAGTTTTCCTTTGTGTGTTTTTTCATGTCTAATATTTTCTTTGAGTTTGTCTAGTCTTTGTTTTCTTGTAGTTTTGTTTAGTCCTTGTTCTTCTTTCTCCATAACCGTGGCGTCTTTGGATCATATTTCACCACTTTGATTTTTGAGTTTCATATTTGCATGGTTTTCAGAGTGTTAGAAGAAGAAAAAAAAATAGTGAAAGAAAAAAATATTGGTTCAAAAAAGAGTATCCAATTGATTGAGAACCATACAAAACACAAAAAAAAAAAAAGATTCAAAAAAAAAAGTTTGAGTGAAAATTGAAAAAAAAATATTAGTAAAAATTGGACATGATAGAATATAGTGGAAATCCGTTGCTAATCATAGTAGAAATTTTATTTATGGTGGTGTTTCTCTCGGTTTGGACGTGTTTTCTATAGCAATTATATATTAATTTGATGTCATTGTGTGTACCTTGTCTCATTAAAGTTTCTTCCACATTTGATTAGCCATTCTTTCAATTTGAGCTTTTATTGCTTGTCTTTCTTGGACTCCTTTAGTTTTGTCTTTGAGTTTTTGTCTCTTTAGACTTCTTAAGCCTGGCTTAGTTGCTGTTCCTCTTTCACAATGGTATGATAAGGCTTGGTAATTGATTTGAGAATAATTCTAGCGAGGACCAAGATTAGAGAGGAAAAAGGCAAAGAGAGTATCATTAGAGAAAAAACTAAGTTTGAAAACACGAGTGTAAGTGGATACACTTAAGTGGTGAGTTCCTTTTTATTTGCTTTATATTTCTTGTCACTAACTATTGGTCCCTATGTGTGAATCTAGAGGGGGTGAATAGATTCTTGTTAAACTTTACCCCAATTCGCGTGTTTCTAATTCCTTTTCATTAATGAAAGCTAATCTTGATTACCTATCAATTACCTTTCAATTACAGATTCAATTACAAGTTATTCTTGATTCTATTCCTAAACCAATTAATGAGTTGATTATCAATCGGTTTCCCAAATACAAAGCGAGAATATGATCAATAACAATATAGTGAAAAGCGTAAGAGAGTAAGGAAGAAGATGAGTGCAATGATGTATCTTGGTTCGACGTACTAGTTGATCGACCAAACAACTGATGATTGACTCCTTATCAATGATTCCTTTTGTATCCTTTTACATTCACTCGCAACAAGCAATACAAACAGAAATCAAAACACCAGCTGATCTTGACTTTGAAGCAGGCTTTCCGGACCTTGGCACCTCCAAGATCAAGCTTTGAGAATCAACTTACCGAACCTGATGCTATCTAGAGAGACCTGCTCACAGAAGCGACAACCGAAGTGGAAAATACAAAGATCGGTAAAGAATACACCTCGAGTGAAGAATCCGATCACAAATGAACACTATGAAATCCACCAATCACGGGAATGAATCAAGTTTCCCTTTGTCTTTGAAAACCTTGATGAACTCTATGTAAGAAAGCATATGAAAGTGTAAGAGTTGATTCAAGAAGCTAGGTTTTCAACTACATCATATGTTTCATCAAGATTATACTTATAGAACCAATTTGGAGGAAGAAAACGTGCAAATCTGAGCTACAATGGTCGATGTAATTGATCCCAAATGCATGTAATTGATTACACTAGCCGTTAGAGCCTCCAAACTGATTTTCCAGGCATGTAATCGATTACCACGAGCATGTAATCGATTACATTGAAGAGGGAAACCCGAAAGCGAGTGAATTTCAAACCATGTAATCGATTACATTGGAGATGTAATCGATTACATCGATTAAGTCAAGCCATGTAATCGATTACATCAACCATGTAATCGATTACACCGAGAAGCAAAAATAATGTAATCGATTACATACACCATGTAATCGATTACACGAAGAGGAAAACAAATGTAATCGATTACATCACCCCTGTAATATATTACATCGAGTGAAAAATGGATTTCCAGGTTTTTCAAAAGCTGTTTTTCACATAGGGAAATCAAACATTAGTCACATGATCATCCATACTCAAGTTTTAACCATTCTCTGGGGCCTCAAACAAAGAACTCAACACATTCATGCCTAAACTCAA
>JALJEV010001014.1:0-10236 GCA_026586105.1 Hylodesmum podocarpum
AGTTTCTGTAACTTCTCTATTGTGAATATACTTGTGAATAGTTAAAAATTTGAAAAAACAAAAAAACGAGAATTTGACGATTAGAGTAGAAGAATGTAAATACATGAGTTAGTATAATAAACTTGATTCTTGTGTTGATTGATAAACAAGTAGATATAGGAATAGATAATTGAAGTTACAATGTGTGTGAGTTGAAAAGAAATAAGAGAGGTAGAGGTGTAATAGCATTAGTGGGAAAGTTGTCGGATCTTAATGCATGTTCATGTTGATAGGTTCCTTGTGCGTAGAATAGATCTTTAGAGACAAAATGACTTAGAAGGTGTGCACAAGTTGAATCAAAATGCAGTGTCACTAGTTCTCACCTTAACTCACCTTAGCACATGAAGAATTGAACCAAAATGCAGAAGAACGTGCCTTGGCACACTTACCTGGAAGTGAGGGGCGCGTTTAAGATTTAGTTGCGGCCTAAACGCGTCGCGGCGCCCTTTGCTACACTTGAGGGGCGCGTTTGAGATTTAGTTGCGGCCTAAAACGCCGCGGGCGCCCTTACACTTCGAGGCGCGTTTGAGGTTTAGTTGCCCTAAACGCCGCGGCGCCCCCTTTACCGCACTTCGAGGCGCGTTTTACACTGGTTCTTTGTAAACGCGCCCTCGGCGCGATTGACTTAAGAGAGTGGCGCGTTTGCTATGCCTTGACATAAATGAGTGGCGAGCTCGCGCCTTGGCACAAAGAGAGGCGTGTTCACTTGTTCTTCATCTTCTCCCCATGTGCTTGTGATTCCCCAAGAGTGCAATCCCACTTTCAATCCATTTTCACATCCACCACTTCAGTTTGCAAGTAGATTTGAGTTGAATTCTTCATCCCTTTCACCCTAGGTTTTCATTTTTGTTGATAATTTTCAAGAATTCTCATTTGGTTTTCTCAATTCACTTCGGCTTAAACAAGGTATGTTGTTCAATCTATTGATTTTAACTTGTTTCCTTCATTGTTTAAGCTTCAATTACGTGATTCAAATGATTGATTGAGATGAGGGTTCAAGAATCTTTGGTTCGAAACCCTAACCCCCTTTTGTGCGAATTGAAATTGGCTCAATTGAATGTTGTTGCATGGCCTTGTTTTGATGATTGTTGATGAATAACATTGATTGCTTGTGAATGTATGGTGATAATTGTCTCGGAGATGCATTGTGCGAAGCAATTGGGAAGAAATATGATATGCTCATTCATGATTACTTAGTGTTTGTTAAAATGCTTCAATGAAGTTTTGAGTATGTTCTATGTGCACAATCCTAGTAAGCATGACCATATTGTAATTATTTGTGCATTTCCTTTGGCAATTCCCATTTAAGTTCTCTTTGAACCACACTATAATTTGGATAAAGATGCATGTTCTTGTTGGTGATAATTGTTAGTTAAGTGCATGCATGTTTTTCTCATATATACTTTGGATTGTGTAGGTTCAATTGTTGAGAAATTATGGCTTCAAGCAATAAACCAGCTGGTTCTTCTTCAAGGCAACCAAGAACCAAACAAAGAGCTATCAAAGGACAAGTCCAAGAGAAGAAGAAGATCACAAAGAAAGCCAAGGCCATTCCAGAAATTCAAGAATATGATACTCACAGATTTAAATCACTGGAGCATGCAGAGGCCTTTGCCTCCCGTTTTATAGCACGTGCAGTGCTAGTAGAGCGGAAATTTAACATGAATACGAGCCTATACATTGATGAAAGCAATGGTGATGCATCTCAACGTGCTAATTACAGAGAAGTATGCAATGAGATCTCTAGAAGGAAGTGGACTAGATTGGCCAACATCACATACCCGGCATATCAAGAGTTGGTGCTAAAGTTCTACGCAAATTTGAAAAGTAATGATGAAGAAGAACGCTATGTATCCTATGTCCGGGGAAAACAAATATCCTTCTCACCTCAAGCCATCAACCGATTACTGTTAATCCCTTTCTCGGAAGGAAGGGATTGTATCTTCCAGTATAGAACCGATAGCAAAGCCGAACCAAGCAAGGTGGATCAGTTATTATGTGAAGGTAAAGGAGCTTGGAAGGATAGCCTATGGTTCAACAACGGAGTTACTCATGTCAAATCTTCATCATTATGTTTCAAGGCAAAAATCTGGTGGGCTTTCATCTATGGGATTCTATTGCCAATCCAGCACAGATCTTCCATCACAAAGAAGAGGGTTTGGTGCCTATACACAATAATGAAGGGTGAGTATTTAAATGTTGGCCTGACTATAGCCAATGAAATTCACACACTGCACTTGCAAAAACAGGGATCTTTGTCTTATGCAAGTATCATCAATCAGCTGTGTATTGAGGCTGGAGTTTCAACTGAGGGTTTGATCCTTATGAGACCGGGTGCCACATTAGATGTGAAAATCACCAAAGGAGAGCCCAGTACAGCCAAAGCCACACCAGAAGCACCGTCCACTTCTAGAGGCAAAGCCACATCAAAGTTCAAAGGTAAAGCTCCAATGGCGGGAAGCTCCACCATCAAGCGTTGAGATCAAAAAAGTTATTGAGGCATCCGAGGGGTAGTTCAAGAAAATATTAGAAGGGATTCACTTAATCCAATAAAACTTGCATTGCACTTGAGCCCCTCATGAGAAGTTTAGTCTGCCCAAATGAATCGCCAAGAGAGAAGTTGACGCCATTCAAACCACTCCAGTTGAAATGATTGAAGACTTGATGAGGTTTGAAGAGTTTTCTGAGGACTGTGGAAGTGAAGCACCGAATGAGGGACAAGATGATGATGGTGAAGAGGTTGATGGTGGCCATAATGAAGATGTAGAGGAGAGTACTAGGGAGAGTGAGGAAGATGAGACAGAAGATGAGGATTGATGTCTTAGTTTAATATTTCTGTTTAAGTTTTATATTTTTGGTTAATGTAGCTTAACTAGACTATTTTGTCTTTTAGTTCAAGGCATCAGTATTTGACTTTTAGTTTAATATAATTTGATTGTTATTTTGTTGTCTTGTTAGTTGTGTTGTTTTTATGAAATTGATTAGATGCTGGAGCATTGCTGGAGAATCATGGAAAATTTTGGCACTTGATCCAGAACTTTGAGCGTTTAGCCGCCTTCAACAGGAGCACTTTTATACTTTTCTTTTGATGTTAACGATTGATTTATGTTTGTTTGTAGTATATGCCCTGCTTTTTGCTAGACCATCTTATGAAGGTTAATTACATTTAATATAACATTGACTCTGTAGTCTAGTAGAATGAACTGTGTAATTTCTGGCACTTAGGTTCAATTTGAGGTTCTATGACAAAGTTGCATGTTTTCTATTCAAAATGTTTGAAGAGTTATTGTACGAGAATTTGGGCATGACAATTTTCTAGGTTGTAACATGATTAGTGGACTTAGCAATGTTATGCAATGATTAATCCCGGATAAGAATTTGGGTCTCCAACATGATTTATTCTTGAGTGTCTGTTTTTACCATGTGATGTGTTTGTTCCTAACTTGCTTTAACTCTTGGTCAAAATTGCATACATTTAGATGTGGACACAAATGATAAAGGCAAATTTTTTTTTTCTTGTAGCCTTGAGCCAAATAGCCTTAACCTTCACACTTTCCATTGCTAGCCCCTTTGAGCCTGAATTAACCCTTTCCTTCTTGGATACTTAAGCTCATTACAAGCCTAAATAAGTGAAAAACCAATTGTCCCTATCACTTGGAACTTTGAGTGTATTGGTTTATTTACTTAGATGAGAGGTTTCAAGATAAAGTTTGGGGTTGAATTTTGGGGTGCATGTAGTTGTTGACTTGAGGACAAGTCAAAATTTTAAGTTTGGGGTTGAGGGATCACTTTGTATTGGTGGAATTTTTGTGCATTTTCTAGTTGTGTATAAGTGCATTCTTTGTTTTCATGCATACCATACCATACCAAAATTTTTCTGTTCTTTCTTGTGATAGCAATGAATGAGACTACTTAAGAAAAGCAAAGTACAAGAATAAAGTGAAAAGAAAGAAAAAGGAAGAAGAAAAGAGCAAAATAACAAAAGCTACAAGAAAAAAGATGTTTAGAAAAACAAAAGAAAACAAAAAGTAGAAAGAAAAGAAAATAGCAAGAGCTATAAGAAAAAAAAAAGAAACAGAAGAAAATGAAGTTTAAGAGCAAAAGGATAAAGGAACAAAAGGAAAACAGAGTGGTCTCATGAGTTGTTTATGTTACTTAGTGTTAGTCTGCTCTATTTTGAATTTTTCTTCCGTTCATCATTAACTCATGCATAGCATATAGGTATAACTTTTACTCTTTAAGTTCCGTGAATATGCAGATAGTACCTTTCTTTTTTATCCCACCTTTACCTAAGCCCCATTACAACCCTGAAAAGACCTTTTGAGTGTCCAATGTCTACTTGAAGGCGGTGGAGATTTTAGAGCTATTGCAAGCCTATGGTAACCGACCTTCTAATTGGTAACATTGAGAGAAACACAAACCCAAAACACTTGAGAGATTGAGGCAAACACTTAACCTGGAGAGGACTGTGTAATGTTGCTAAAGTACATTTTCTCATGTCAATCTATGTTGGTTGCCTATGCTTGATGAATTGTGCAGTGCTTGATAACATTTTGAGTTTATGTCCAACTTTCATAGATGAATTGAGTTGGCTTAAGGAGTTAAGAACTGCATAATGCATTTTCAGTGGTTGTTGAGCTCAATGTTACACCATGTTTATTGACCCTTGTAATGATGGATTCTATGTTTGCTTTAGGACAAGCAAAGCTTTAAGTTTGGGGTTGTGATAAGTGTTAGAATATACATGTTTTCCTAGGTGTTTTAAGCTCATTTCCATTCATTTTCACTAGGTTTAGCTATAGTTTAGATAAGAAAACAATGAAAATACCATATTTGCTTAGTGTTAGTTCTTGAGTGAAGTGTTTTATGAGTTTTATAAGTTTTTCTTGAGTTTTAAGTCATTTTAATTCTTCTTTTGTTGATCTTTAGGTTCATTGAAGGATTGAAGAAGAGATAAGCAGCAAGGAGTGGATCCAATACTTGAATGGAAGCTCAAACCAAGAAGAGAGTCAAACCTCAACAGCTATAACACAAGGCTGTCTTAAAGCCAAACCTCAAGTTGAGCATCCTCTCATTTGTGGGTTAAAACGCGCCAGGGCGTGCCGCACCGGCCAACCAGGCGCACACGCGCTAGGCATGCTCAAGGGGCGCATTCATGCCTAGCTTGCGGCAAAAAAAGCGCCGGGCGCCGCGGGCGCTCATGCCATCTTCACTGATCCAATCGCGCCAGGGCGCGATTTCACTTAATGAAGGGCGCATTTCATCATCTATAAAAGCTGCATGGCGCAAAAAATGCAAATGACTTCACAATTCAGTTTTTCAGTTGGCTTCTCGTGCACACTTTTCATTTTTCTCTCTTCTCTCCACCTTTGGTTTCATCCTCCTCCATCAAGCCTTGAAGATTCTTGAAGTTTTGGATCTTGTGGAAGCAAGACCTAAGTATTCATGGAGTTTCTCTCGGTTTTGATTTCCTTTTCTGTTCTTTCTTTTCATCTTTCCATGTCAGGCTAGGTTTTAGGTTAGGGAAGGGGATTTCAATTCCAGAATTCTTGTAATGCCTTCTATGTGAATTCAATTGTAATTTCGGATTAATTGATTGAGCTTTTCCTACTTAATTGCAATTTCTTGAGGTTTACTTCATGAAGTTCAAATAGTGATAGGAATATTAACTGCTTGAATTGGACTGAACAATGCCTTGAGTTTTTGTTTCTCATTTCAATTATACAATTGGAAGATTGATAGTTGAATTAGGAGAGGAATTGCATCATTATAACAGTGCATGAGTCTAGGAATAGAACTTGCAGGTTATGAGATATTGTGAATTTATCTGTTTCGCTTCTTGAATGCATTTCTATTTTCACTTAAGGGATTAGAGATTATAGAAGTCATTCAAAGTGACTAAAGACCTAGGAATAGGATTAGTCTAAGGTATCACAAATTCTAATCTCCAATTGATTGAAGTTCTGTTGAATTGCTATGGAAAATAGTTACTTGAAAGAAGGAATTGAATGAACCTATTCCCTAACTCAATTTATCATTTCTGAAACTTAAACATTTACTGCATCTCATTACCTGCTTTAGGTAGATTTTATTTACATAATTACTTAGTTTCCTATATCAATGTTTACTTCACTGATTCGTTCTAATAGTAACACAAGTTGAGCATTCGATATTTCACAATTAGTCTCTGTGGTTCGACATCCCTTTCTCACTATTTCTAAACTTGTGACGACTGATACACTTGCCGCAAGATTGACACACGTATAAATTTAATTCAACACCCGCTCCAGCAGCGGTATCTCCGACAGGTGAAGCTCATCCAAGGATGAACATTCAAGATCTTCGTCTACCCGCACTAATAGTTTCATCCATGCGAAGATCCCCCGACAACGACAAATCCGATGCTCTTGACAGTTTAGCAAATGCGATATATCCGAAAAGTACGGCTAAATCACGGAGCTCGAAACGATCATCTCTTCGCACTCACTACCGTGCAGAGTAGTTTCGGTAGAGGGCAAGATCCCCGGCAGGACAAACTCAGCCCATGTCCGCTACAACGTTATGTGTATCTCCAAACGGGTGCGGCTCATCTAGATGCGACGCTCCAACAAGATCATCTTAAGTAGTACTACTTGCAATAGTTTCGAGAGGTAGCATCCCGACAAACAAATCCGGGGTCCCCTCCAACGCGATATATCCGCAGTCCGGCTCATCCGGCGGCAACTCGAACATTATCATCTTCTTTAGTACTACCCGCAAAGAGAAGTTTCGGAAAGGGTAGCATCCCTGACAACGACATTTCCAGCAGTGCCCGTCCAGGAGCGGTATCTCCGAGTGCGGCAGATCCTGCGCCGCTCGGGAACATTAGCATCTTCATGTAGTACTACCCGCAAAGTAGAAGTTTAAGTAGGGTAGCATCCCGAAATGCCGACTCCGTGAGTCCGTGCTCAATCCGGTATCTCCGATGTGTGTAAAACACATCCATAACCAGACTTGAATATTAGCATCTTCGCAGTGAACTACTTGCGTAGTAGTTTCAGGGTAAGCATCCCCGACACGTCGACAACTCACAGTCATGTCCGCCCAAACAATGAATATCTGACACGTGCAGCTCGTCTAGAGGCACTTGAACGCAGCATCTTCGGTTATACTACCCGCAAATAGTAGTGTCCGTAGGGGTAGTGATCCCCCACAATGACTAAAGAATACGACGATAAGTGATAGATTATACATGTTTTCCTAGGTGTTTTGAGTCCATTTTCATCCATTTTTACTAGGTTTAGTTATAGTTTAGACAAGAAAACAAGTAAAAATATCATGTTTGTTTAATATTAGTCCTTGATTTAGTGTTTCATTAGTTTTATAGGTTTTTCTTTGTTTTTAAGTCATTTTAATCTCTTTCTTGTTGTTTTCTAGGTTCATTCTTGGAATGAAGAAGAGATAGGAGCAAGGAGTGGATTGAAGACACAAATTGAAGCTTGGAATGACAACCCATAGACCTAAGATAAAGACTTAGAGTGCAAGCTATCAAGAATACAAGAAATGGAAGCTCGATCGAGAAACAGACCGACATTTGCGCCAGGGGCAAAAAGGGCCAAGCTCAGCAAGCAAATCTTCACCCCTTTGTTGTCGGGATGCGCAGGGCGCAAATCTAGGCAGGGAGCAGGCGCAAATCTTCACCCCTTTGTTGTCAGATGCGAAGCAACTGGGCATGGAGGCGATATCTTCATTCTTTTTCGCAAGATGTGCCCGGCGCAATTCGGCTATACGAGGGCGCAAATCATGCAGTATATATGGGTTTTTGAGCGCGAAAATTAGTGATTATTGGGGGATCTTCCTCCCCAATCTTCCTCTGCACGTTTCTCTCTTCTCCACTCTCATTCTTCCCATCCTCCACCAAATCGAAGATCTCCAAGCTTCGAGAGCTTGTGGAAGCAAGAATCAAGCATTCATGGAGTCAATCTTGTGTTTGAATTCCTTTTCTCTTCTTCCATTTCTCATTTCCATGTTAGGCTAGATCTCTAGGTTAGGATTGGGAATTTTGGTTCTCAGAACTCTTGTAAAGACTTCTTCATGTTAATTCAAGTGTAATTTCTTTCAATTGATTGATCACTTCTTGCTTATTGCTAATTCTTGAGGTTAATTCATGCAATTCAAATAGATGATAGGAATATTGGTGTTTGGATTGGATTGAATTGTTCCTTAAGGATTTGTTTCTCGTTTCAATTATACAATTGGAAGATTGATAGTTGAATTAGGAGAGGAAGTAGATCACTATAGCTATCACAGGTCTAGTGGATAGAACTTTGTATCTTTATGAGATGTTAGGAATTCATGTTTGAAACTTCTTCAATTACTTTCTATCTTCATCTAAGGGATTAGAGATTATAGGAGCAATTCAAAGGGACTAAAGACCTAGGAATAGGATTAGTTCTAGATATCTTAATTCCTATCCTAATTGATTGATTTATAATTCGACATTGACATAAGAAGTATTGCGCATTTGAGAAAAATTAAATGAACCGTTTCCTAACCTTCTTCATTATCTTGTTTAGAAACTTAAACATTTACTTGCTTTCCTTAATTAACTTTTATAGTTTATTGCTTGATTTTCTCATAGTTACTTAGTTTCACACAAATGCTCAACTCAGGTTTCGTGTTAATAGTAAAGCATGTTAAGTAATTGGTAATTCATCAACTAGTCTCTCGCGGGTTCACAACCTTTACTCACTTTTTTCTAAACTTGTAACGGGTACACTTGCCTTAGTGTGACTAAAAAAATGTCAACAAGTTTATGGCGCCGCGATATATCGATAGGTGCGGCTCGTCGAGGAGGCAGCTCGAACGATGGCATCGCCGGTAGTAGTACGTAGCGATAAATTTTGTAGGGGGTAGCATCCCCAGACGAGCGACGGCTCGCGTGCCCGCTCCGGCGACGGTATCTCTGACCAGTGCACGGCTCGTCAATGGCGGCTCGAACATTAGCATCTTCGATGAAGTACTACTGCGGTAGTAGTTTGTGGGGAGTATCCCCGGCAGCGCAGCCTCGGCGATGTTCGCTCCAGCCGGCGAATATCGACACGTGCGGCTCGTCCGAGAGGGCGGCAGACGATAGCATCTTCGAGTTGTACTACCCGCGGTAGTAGTGTGCATGGGGTAGCATCCCAGACGACGGCTTGACAACTTGGCGGTGCCCGCTCGGCGGCAAGATATCGACGGTACGGCTCGTCCGAGGAGAGCGCTCGAACGATGGCACATCTTCGATAGTAGTACACGTAGCAATAGTTTCTATAGGGGTAGCATCCTGACAATGACGACTCGTGGTGCCCGCTCCGATGGCCGGTATCACGACGGTACGCGACTCGTCCGGCGGCGGCTCGAACATTAGCATCTTGGTAGTGCTACTGCAGTAGTAGTTTACGTAGGGGTAGCATCCCCGACAATGACAAATCCGGCGAGTCCCGCTCCAGCGGCGATATATCCAGACAGTGCGGCGTCGTCCGCGGCGACTCGAACGGTAACATCTTGGTGATGTACTACGTAGTAGTATTTTACGTAGGGATAGCATCCCCAGAACAACGGCGACTCAGGCCATGCCGCTCGGCGGCGGTATATCGGCAGTGCGGCTCGTCGAGCGCGGCTCGAACGGTAACATCTTGATAGTAGTACACTGTAGCAATAGTTTACGTAGGGGTAGAATCCCAGCGGCCTGACTCCGATGAGTGCCGCTACTAGCGACGGTATCTCAAGCCAGGTGCGGCTCGTCCGGCGGCGGCTCGAACATTAGCATCTTCGGTAGTATTACTGCCGGTAGTAGTTTTACGCTAGGGGTAGCATCCCAGACAGCGACAAATCCGATGAGTCCCGCTCGCGACGATATATCCAACGGGTGCACGACTCGTCCGACGCGGCTCGAACGATAGCATCTTCGATAGTACTACTGTGGTAGTATTTTTGTAGAGGGTAGCATTCCAGGCGCGACGACTCAGCGGTGCCAGCTCCGGCGACGATATATCGAAGCAAGTGCGGCTCGTTCGGCGGCGGCTCGAACGATATCATCTTCGATGAAGTACTACTGCGGTAGAAGTTTCGGTAGGGGTAGCATCCCAGGAAGCGATAGTTCGGCGGTGCCGCTCGGCGGCGGTATCTCCACGGCAGTGAAGCTCGTCCGGCGGCGGCACGAACATTAGCATCTTC
>JALJEV010001021.1:0-83829 GCA_026586105.1 Hylodesmum podocarpum
AACATATGATGCAGACAGAATAGATGGAGTATAACGTATGTTGCGAAACTTAATAGATGGTATATAATGTATGTTGCAAAACTTATGCGGTATATCGTATGAATGAAACAAATGTAGTATAATGTATGATGTAGAAACAGAAACAAGTGCGGTATAACATATGATGCAAGAAGAGATGCAATATAACGTATGATGCGAAGAATAGATGCGGTATAACGTATGATGAGAACATATGTAGTATAATGTATAATGTAGAACGAGTAAAAAAGATGCAATATAACGCTTTTGATGCGAGAACAAATGAAGTAAAACATGTGATGCACAAACCAAACAGATGCACTATAACTTATGATGCGTAAACGAGAACAGAGATGTAGTATAACATATGATGCGGAATGCAGATGCAAAAGATAGCGTAGAACAAACAGATGTAGTATAATGTATGATGAGAACAAAAATAGATGCAATATAACGTATGATGCGTAACGAGAACATATGGAGTATAATGTATCATGCGATCACAAAAAAGATCAGTTTAATGTATGATGCGTAGCAGGATGAAGAATAACGTTTAAAACGGAACAGGTGTAGTATAACGTATGATGCAAAAACAGAACAAGTGCGGTATAAAGTATGATGCAAAATGCATTATGATAGAACAAAACGAGTGTAGTATAACATATGATTCACAATATAACAACTGTAATGTAACATTATGATGCAAAATAGATGCAAAGATAATGTTTGAAACGAGAATAGGCAAAGTATAATGTATGATGTATAATAGTCGGTATAACGTATGATGGAGAATAATACAGATGCAAAGATAACATATGATGAGAACATATTGAGTATAATGTATGATGCGGAAACGAGAATAGATGTAGTATAACGTATGATGCAGAACAAAACAAATTCAAGATAAAGTATGTTAACGAGAACAAATGCAATATAACGTATGATGCATAACAAAACAGATGCGTATAACGTATGATACAAAGGAATAGATGGCAGTATAATGTATGATCGGGAACATATGCGATTATATGTATATGAACAAAATAAATGTAATATAACTTATGATGCGGAAACGAAATTAGTGCGGTATAACATATGATACAAAACATATGTAGTATAATGTATGATGCGAGAATAGAAAATATGCCATATAACGTATGATGCAAGAGAAATGAAGTAAAACATATTATGCACTACCAAACGGATGCACTATAACTTATGATGCGGAAAGAACGGATGTAGTATGATGTATGATGCGGCAAATGAGATTAAAGATAACGTATGAAGAAAACAAATGTAGTATAATGTTAGATTTAAGAACAAAACGGATGCAATATAATGTATGATGTAGAACATAACAGATGAAGTATAATGAATCATGCAGAACACAACATATGCAATATAATGTATGATGCATAACAGATGAAGAATAACGTTTGAACAAAACAAATGTAGTATAACGTATAATACCAAACCTAACAAGTGCAGTATAAAGTATGATGCAAAACAGACACAATATAACGTAACATATAGAACAAAAGAAGTAGATTGAAAGCATGTTCTTGATTTTGACCCCAAAGAAAAGAGGAATCATTTTTAACAAGTTCATTAGAGGTAAAGCTATTGGGCTAAAATCCTTAACAAATCTCCTATAAAAACTTGCTAAACCATGAAAACTCCTTAGTTCCCTTTGCATTGGTGGGTCTCGGCCACTCTTGTATGGCCTTGATCTTGCTTTCATCTACTTGCACTCCTTGCTCACTCACACAAAATTGAGAAAGATGACTTGATTAGGGCAAGGTGTGCACTTCTCCTTGTTGGCATACAAGTGTTGCTCCCTAAGTACTTTCAAAAAGTCTCAAGTGTGTTAAATGTTCTAAGAAAGGTTTGCTATGATTCAAGATATCATCAAAGTAAACCACCACAAATTTTCCTAGAAACTCGAGTCACGCATGGTTCATTAACCTTATGAAAATGCTAGGTGCATTGAATGGTCCAAATGGCATCACAAGCCATTCATATAATCCAAACTTGGTCTTAAAAGCGGTTTTCCATTCATCACATTCTTTCATCCTAATTCGATGATACCCAGATCAACCTTGGAAAATACTTTGAACCATGTAACTCATCCAACAAGTCATCTAGCCTAGGGATAATTGAGCACCAAATATACCTTATAGTGATGTTGTTGATGGCTCTACAATCTGTGCACATCCTCCAAGTTCTCCTCCTTCTTTGGCACCAAAATCACAAGTGAAGCACGGGGGAGAAAGGCTCTCCTTCACCCAACCTTTGCTCATTAGGTCCTCCACTTGCCTTTGCATTTCATGTGTGTCTCTTGTGGGAGAGCTCCTATAAGTGGGCCTATTTGATAAAGGTGCTCCTTGAGAATGAGGTCTATTTGGTGCTCAATGCCTCTTAGTGGGGATAAGCCTTGGGGAATCTCTTTTGGAAAGACATCATCAAACTCCATCAACAATGCATCACGCTCTTCTTGTTTACCTACATGGTTAGTGCTCAAGACAAGAGGATTAGGAAAACAAAGAAACATACTCTTCCTAGCTAGGAATTCTCTCTTTAACTCACCCTTCTCTATAAGCAAACTCTCACTAAGTTTTCCTTTGGTTTTAGTCTTGGTTTTCCTAGCCTTAATGGTGGTTCTACTCTTGTTTTTCAACCTAGAATCACTAGTGGCACACTTGGTAATTTTCTCACAACTCTCGGCCAAGGCTAGTGCTCTAGGTGTTTTGGCTTCTTTCTTTTTCTTCTTAAGGAGCTCTCAGCCAAAGGTAGTTTTGGCATCTAAACTCTCTTCCTTTTCTAACTTTTCTCACTTTCCCTTTTCAATTTCATTTTTATTTGATCTTCACAAACTTCCTAGGTGTTAATGGTTTTAAGGTGACCTTTCTTGCCTATATGAGAGAAAATATAGGTGTTAGAAACACCATCATGAATAACATGTTTATCATATTGCCAAGTAAAAGATAGAGTGTCTTCCGTGGGCAAAACATCACACAACACATCATCTCTATATTTGCCTATGGAAAAAGTAATAAGAACTTGCTTATTAACAACCATTTCACCTTTATCACTTAACCATTGCAACTTATAAGGTTTAGGATGTGAAGATAATCTAAGTCCTAATTTATCTACCAATCTAGTACTAACTACATTTGTACAACTACCACTATTTATAATAAGAGAGCATACCTTCCCTTTCACTAAGCATCTAGAGTGGAAGATGTTCTCCCCTTTATGAATCATCTAACTCTTTGAGAGCACTTCCAAGCATCTTCCTCCTTTGTGAGGAGATCTCCATCCTCAGGTTGCTCATCATCACCACTTAGTGCTTTCCCTTGATGCTTTACTTTCACTTGAAGAGGATTGAGAATCCTCACTAGTAATGGCTCCATCCACTCTCACAATCATTGCTTTCTTGTTAGGACATTGAGGAGCAATATGACCATGACCCAAACACTTGAAACATTTAATGGTAGGTTTAGAAGTAGAGACCTTTACCTCCTTACCCTTAGATGTGTCTCAGTCACCTTTGAAGTTTGATGAAGAAGTATGCTCCTTCTTTCCCTTGTCCTTCCAAGATGATTTGTAGGATGTGCAACTCCTTCTATAAGTGACCTTTCTCTTCATTTGATTCTCAATCTTTTCGGCCTTGTGAAGTGCATCACCAATGGTTACATAGTGTTGAAGCTCAAGCACATCTTGAATGCCATGATTCAACACATGGATGAATCTTGCAAGTGTTGTCCCCTTTGTTCTTGATAGTTCATCCTAAACATGGTTAATTCAAGGTCCTTGTAGTATTCTTGGATTCTCTTTGACCCTTGTGTTGTTAGTCTTTGCAATTTAACATGTAAATCTCTAATGTAAGAGTGAGGAACAAACCTTTCCCTCATGACATCTTTGAGTTGAGTCCATGAGGTGACTCGAGGTCTCCTTCTTGCAAATGCATCTACTAACATTTGGTTCCACCACACCAAGGCATAACCCTCAAATTGAAGAATGGCAAGATTCGACTTCTCTTCTTCTCTCAAGTGTGTATAGCATAAGTAAACTTGATCCACTTTCATTACCCAATCAAGGTAGCTTTGGCTCCTCCTCTCCAAGGAATGGTGGAAGCTTAATCTTGGTGTTCATGGCACCTTGCCTTGCTCCTCCACCTTGGGGAAATGCACCAAAGCCATGGTCATGGGTGAGCGGTGTTCTCCTTCCTTTAATCCTTCTCTCATCTTCATACTCATGGAAGGCATAATCTTCATCAAAGTTACTTCCTCCCTCACTTCCTCTTGGAGACCTATACTCCCTCCTACTACTACTTCTCCTTCTCTCCCCACTTCTTCTACTAGTTGTCTTTCTTTCTCTTCTCTCATTTTCTTCTCTTAGTGTTCTTTCAAATTCCCTCTTTCTATCCTCTTCCTCCCTCATTCTCCTATGATTTTCCTCCCTCACCTCATTCACACTCTCTTGAAGCTCATTCTTGAGGTTGTGTTGCAACTTCTCTATCATGGCATCCATTACCTTTTGGGTTCTAGGAGACTATTCATTTCCAAAACTTGGGGAGCTATCCATTCTGCAAGGAAGATGTTAGAAGCAAAAAAAATAATATAAGAGAAAATGTCCTTTCCACTCACTAACCGTTTAACTCAACACTCTTGTTTGCACACTTAAGAGGCTCTTTTTATAATATACTCTCTAACCTTTTCCTCTCACTCTCACTTAGAGTTTCTTGAGAAACCTCTATCAATTATCAAGTTCAATTTTTTCCAAGTGAAAGGGGAAAAATTCAGCCAAAAAGCTTAAGGAGATCAAAGAAGACAAAAATCTAGACAAAACTAGTAGGAAACAAAGAAGACAAGCAATAAAAAAGGACACTCAATGAACAAAAATTTGTTACTCAAAGGGAATTAACAATGAGACAAAGGCTAATATATTTACTTTAACTAAAATGAATTAAAACCACTATTTAAAAACTGGAAAAAATTTTGAAAACAAGAACTCAATTTAACACAAACAAGTACCAAATGCTTGGAATTTTGAGGAAAAACCGTCACCACAATATTCCCAACTTTTGAGCACTCAAAAGCATATGAAATGGTGTTGGAAAATTATGAAACCTTCCAGATGAGCTTTTATATATGTATAAACTATCAAATCAAGTGCCCAGTAGCCATCAAAACCTAGATTAAATCGTTGAACAAGAAGCAAACAGAAAATTGTCACGGAATATTGGAAACCATCACGAAACTTGGAAATGGCTTGCAAACTTGTTCCATTTTGTCACGAAAATTTGGGAAATGATTTTGATGATTTTAAGGCATGAATTAAGCTCAAATTTAGGTGCAGGGCTGCCACAAATAGGGGTCCAAAACAGGGCAAAAATAGGGCATATATGTCTAGGCACATGCAAAACACACCACAAGTTCAATTATCATGCTATTAGCAAAATTGATACAATTTATGATGATGATGCTTGAGCCTAATGAGCAATAAAGTCAAATTGAACTTGGACACTAAATTTGTGGGTGTTTAATGATGTAAGTCTTCCATGGAAGTCTCACTAGTTTGCCCAATCTTCACCTCAACAAGCTTGAACATATAATGCAGAAAAGAACAAATGTTGTAAAACATATGATGCAAAACAGATGCAGTATAACATATGATGCGGAAAACGTAATAGATGCTAAAGTATAATGTATGAACATAACAAATGCAAAAGTATAATATATGGTATAGAGCAAAAGATGACGATAACGCATGATACGAAAGTGATGCAAAAAAAAAGAATAGATGAAATATAATGTATGGTGAAGAAAAAATAGATGCAGTATAATGTATGTTGCAGGAAAGAACAGATGCATTATAATGCATGATGCAGAACATATGCAATATAACATATGAACAAAATAAATGCAGTATAACGTATGATGCGAAATGCAAACAGATGTAGTATAACGTCCGATGCAAAAGCGAGAATAGATGACGATTATAACATATGATCGGAAACGATGATGTATAACGTATAAAAACAGGTTCAAGATAACGTATGATTGAGAACAAAATAGATGCAAGTATAACATGATCTTAACAAAACAAATGTATTATAACGTATGATGCGGAATAGATGAATTATAACGTATGAATAGAACAAATGCAATATAACGTATGATACAGAACAGAACAGATGCAGTAAAACGTATGTTCAAGAATAAAAATAGTATAACGTATGATGCGAAAATTATAGATAACGTATGATGCGTAACGAAATGTATGTAGTATAACGTATGATGTAGTAACGTAACGGATGTAGTATAACGTATTATGCGAACATAACAGGATGTAGTATAACAAATGCATGCGAAAAAAAGTTATAATGTATGATACAGAATAGAACAGTTGCGATTTAAAAGATAAATATGGTGCCACAATGATCATGATAACGTATGCACATAACAGATATAGTAGAAAGTATGATGCAGAACAGAACAGATACAATATAATGTATGATGCAGAAAAGAAGAGTTGCAGTATAACGTATGGTGAAAAACAGATGCAGTATATAACGTATGAACAGAACAGAACAGATGGAATATAGCGTATGATGCAGAACAAAACAGATGTCGTGTAATGTATGATGCAGAACAAAACAACTGCAATATAACATATGATGCAAAACATATGTGGTATAACGTATGAACAGAGCAGATGTAGTATAACATTTGATGCGGAACAGAAAAAATGCAGTATAACATATGTTGCAAAACAAATGCAAGATAACGTATGAACAGAACAAATTCAGTGTAACGTATGATGCAAAACAGAACAGATGCAATAATGTATGATGTAAAACAGAATAGATGCAGTATGTAACACCCCCTCTTATTTACTTATTTATCTTATTTTTAATTAGTAATTTAAGATTGTTAATGATGTAGTAAATAAAAGAGATTTAGGAAACAACATTTTTATTATTTAAAGTTCATTACAAATAGATTTCATAACTTTGTCCTTTTATTATTTTACATAATTTTCTCTCTACTTACTTAGCAAATCTACCCCCAAACATAACAAAAACATCTTCTCGGCAAGACAGTATCAACAATCATTGCAAAACATCCACCTCTTCTTAACCCTGCAAATCTGCTCCCCCGAACGTTGTTCGAGATCACCACAGGTGTTAAAAATACAAAGTGCAAGGGTGAGCTTTCCTTAACCATAATTATAAAAAAATTGATTGAAGTTCAAGGAAAACCTTTTCTTTTATAAATTTAGAAAGTTCATCGAAAATATCATTTTTAGAATAATACTTCCATACATATCCATGATCATCAAAATATCAATCACATAGTAAGGCAATCAACACCCATAAACCAAATCAAACAAACTATCAATCGCAATCAATGATTCAGGCATGAATTCCATTCAATCAAACACACAATCACTAATGTATGCTCCTAAGCCTACATGATGCATGCACCTTTACCATGCATTTTCACTCTTCACTCGAAATGCAATGTGGCGCCCTCCATGAAAATAGCCTGGGCATCCGATTCTCACACTGTTGAGACCCACAGAGGTAGACACTCCGTAATTTGTCGAGTTCCCTCGGTGTCCGGGACCTCCCCGCAACATGTGATCATCATGAGCAGGGCAATTTCCCCACCAAGAGAACCCCAGTCCACGGCATTTCACTCACTCGGACGAACTCGTGACTTACGGACTTGGTCTACTACTATCCGAGTCATCAATGCAACATGTTCTAGGACCTTGAATTGTATAATGACCTTCATCATATTTTAAGTATTGACCTTTCCACCAGGTCATCTTCATCTCACCTCATTCTAAGTATTGCCCATTCACCAAACAATCTTAGAATACTGCCTCTCCACTAGGCATTTCCAATCGGTCATTAAACAATTCAAGTCCATCTTCATTTCAATGCCACCATGCATGTCACCATTTACTCACATCCAATTCACCAAGTAATTGTATATCAAGCACAAAACAAGTCATACTTTGATGTATAATCAAACAACCACATTTACCACCATCAATATGTGTTATATTAAATTATTCAGTATGTTAATATTCAAAAGAGGTTTCATCAAAAGAGGAAAGATTGAAGTTGTTCATAGAAGTCAAAAGCTTAATATACATAAGAAAGGTTTCCATTTCATTTACTTTTTATAAAGTAGTCATAATATTCAGAGAAATAGTTGAAAGAGGAAAACAACTTCAAAATAATCATTTAAAGGGTAAAGAAAACACAATCTTAAAGAATTGAAAGGAGTGTAAGAAAGATGAAGAAAAGAAACATCAAGGATTCAAAGAAAGATAATGGAACAACCAAAGAAAGAGAGTGAAAGTAGTAAGAGAATCAAAGAATAGAAAAGGAAGATAAGAAAAGATCCCCACGCAAGAAACTAAAGAAAGATAATGAAAGTACCAACAAAACAAAGGATAGAAAAGAAGGATAAGGAAAGGTCTAAACTGGTTTCTCCTAGCTTCCTATATTCTTCCTCTACTTACCTCGCCTCTACTTTGGTTGGAGAGATTTCTTCCTAAGGTGGAGAAAGTATAGAAAGGTTTTTTGTAGTGAAGATAGTTTGAGAGAATGTAGGAGTATTTTTTGGGTTATGTCTTCATTTGGCACCCCTAAGCCCTATTTATAGACTTCCCAAGATATTTCTAGAGAATTGGAGATTGATTCTAAAGAAAAAATCTTAGTTTCTATGAAAATATCTTAGATTCCATTAAAATATCTTAAAAGGTAAGAAAATATCTTAGTTTCCAAGAAAATATCTTAGTTTCCATCAAAATATCTTAAAAGGTAAGAAAATATCTTAGTTTCCAAGAAAATATCTTAGTTTCCAAGAAAATATCTTAAAAGGTAAGAAAATATCTTAAAGAGAATTCTAGAATGATTGTAAAGTCATTACTTTGATCACTTTCGGTAAAATAGGCATAACTTCTCCACAAATATCGTTTTGGGCTCAAGTTTCTTGCAAATGAAAGAGGATTGACAGAGCTACAAATGTCATGAAGGCCCAAA
The DNA here is from genome assembly GCA_026586105.1 of Hylodesmum podocarpum. Classification (NCBI taxonomy): domain Eukaryota; kingdom Viridiplantae; phylum Streptophyta; class Magnoliopsida; order Fabales; family Fabaceae; genus Hylodesmum; species Hylodesmum podocarpum. The sequence continues at coordinate 9,086 of JALJEV010001021.1, forward strand.
GAGCCAATTCGGACTGCATCTAGTGTGAAATTAGCCTTGAAATTGGGCCATGAAACAGTGACGTGAATTTTTCCACATTTGACCAATCTTGGTAAAATAGGCATAACTTCCTCCACAAATTTCCAATTGAGATCTGGTTTGTTTCTAATTAAAGAAGATTGAAAGATCTAGAAATGTCATGAAGACATAAAGAGCCAGTTTGGACCGTTTCTATATGTAGAGTAGACTAGAAGTTTGTAGAAAAATTAGAATAATAAAGAATTTCTAAAATCAACAAGAATTTTCTAGAAACATATAGAATAAGTAAGAGGTTTCCAAAATAGAATGAATAGGAAGTTTCTAGAGTTAAGTAAAATAATCAAGATTTTTCTAGAAATAAGTAGAATAATCTAGAAGTTTCTAGAATAAGAAGTTTCTAGAACAAGGTAGAATAATCAAGATTTTTCTAGAAATAATCTAGAAGTTTCTAGAATGATCAAGAATTTTCTAGAAAGACATAGAATAAACAACAAGTTTTTAAAATAATTTAGAAGTTTTACGTTGAATATCAAAACAACAAAGGTAAAGAAAAATTCTAATATTAGACACAAACAAAGGCAAGTGACCACAATTAAGAAATTAATCTAGCAAACACAACTAAATCACTTATGTCTTCTGTAAATTGTTCTACATATTTTCTCTATTCTTTGCCCTCTGTTATAAAAAATCTCTCTTAAACCATATTTAAATTTTTGGGATGTTACACAGTATAACGTATGATGGAGATTGAAGTTGTTGTAGTATAACGTATAATGCAAAACATAAGAGATGCAATATAATGTATGTGGCAGAACAGATACAATATAACGTATGATGTAGTACATATGCAATATAACGTATGATGCAGAACAGAACAGTTGCAATATAATGTATGATGTAGATCAGAAATAGTATAACGTATAAGCGTAACAAATGCATTATAACGAATGGTGTAGAATAGATGCAGTATAACATATGAACAGAACAGATGCGGATAACATGTGATGCATATTAGAACAGATGCAGTATAATGTATGATGTAGAACATATAAGATGCAGTATAATGTACAATGCAGAACGGAACAAATGTTGTATAACGTATGATGCAGAACAGAACAGATGTACATATGATGCAGAACAGAACAGATGAAGTATAATGTATGATGTAGTATAACGTATGAACATAATAGATAGAGTATAACGTATGATTTAGAACATAACAAATAAAGTAAAACGTATAAGGATAACATGTGTAGTATAACGTATTATGCAGAACAGATGTAGTATAAGTTTCACGCAGAACAGATGAAATATAACGTATGAGCATAACAGATGCAGTCTAACGTATGATGCAAAACTAAGCAAATGTCGTATAATATATGATGCAAAACAAATGAAGTTTAACGTATTAACAGAACAGATGCAGTATAACGTATGATGTAGAGTAGAACAGGTGCAGTGTAACATAAGATGCAGTATAACGTACGAAGCAAAACGGAACAAATACAGTATAACATATGATGTGGAGTAGAACAGATGCATTGTAACGTAAGATGCAGAAGAGGTGTAGTATAACATATGATGCAGAACAGATGTAGTATAACGTATGATGGATAACAGAACTACTGCAGTAAAACGTATGATGCAGAATAGAATACATGCAGTATAACCTATATTGCAGTATAGAACAGATGCAGTAAAACGTATGAACATAATAGATGCAATATCACGTATGATGCAGAATGGAACAGATGCAGTGTAACGTATGATGCAAAATAGAATAGATGCAGTATAACATATGAACATAATAGATGCAATATAATGTATGATGCAGAACAAAATAGATGCAGTATAATGTATGATGCAGACCAGAATTGATGCAGTATAACGTATGATACTGAACAAATGTAGTATAATGTATGATGCAGACCAGAATTGATGCAGTATGACGATACAGAACATATGCAGTATAACATATGATGCAGAACAAAACAGATGCAATATAATGTATGGTGCAGAACAAATCAGATGTAGTATAACATATGTTGCATAACAGAACAAATGCATTATAATGTATGACGTAGAACATATGCGATATAATGTATGAACAGAACAAATGCAGTATAACGTATAATGTAGAACAGAACAGATGTAGTATAACGTATGATGTTGAACATAGCAGATGCATTATAACGTATGATGCAGAACATATGCAGTATAACATATGAACAGAATAGATTCTATATAACGGATGATCCAGAACAGATGCAGTGTAATAATTATAATGCTTAACAGAACAGATGCAATCTAACGAATGATGCAGAACAGATGAATTATAACGTGTGAACAAATTAGATGCAGTATAATGTATGATGCAAAACGAGAGCAGATGGAGTATAATGTATGATACAAAGCATCGAGATATAATGTATGAGTAATAACAAGCATGTAGTATATTGTATGATGTAGAACAAAACACATGCAATATAACATACAATGCATAACAGGATGAAGATAACGTATGGATAGAACAAATTAAGTATAACATGTGATCTTAAAGCAGATGAGTATAACATATGATGCAAAACAGAACAGTGTAGTATAACATATGAATAAAACAAATGCAATGCAATATAACGTATGTTCTAGAACAAAAGATATAACATATCAAGCAGAAAAGAACAGATCTAGTATAACGTATGATGCAGAACAGAACATATGTAGTATAACGTATGATACAGAACATAACAGATGTAGTATAACGTATGATGCAGTATAACGTATGATACAAAAAAGAACAGATGCAGTATAATGTATAATGTAGAACAAAACAGATGCAGTATAATGTATAATGTAGAAAAGAAAACAATATAAGTATAACGTGTAATGCGGATGTTGTATTATAAATATATAACTTACTAAGAATAGATCTAAAGTTATAATGTATGATGTGCGAAGCAAATGTATGTGTAACGTTTGATGCAGAATATATGCAATATAACGTATGAACAAAATAGATTCAGTATAATTTATGATACAGAACAGAACAAATGTCGTATAACATATGATGCATAACATAATAGATGCAGTATAATGTATGATGCAAAACAGCATAGATGTAGTATAACATATGATGCAAAACAAATACACGTATGGTGCGGAAAAGAATAATGCATTATAACATATGATGCGAAAGTAACGATGTAATATAACATATGATGCCAATGCATGTAGTATAACGTATGATACATAAGAAAACATATGATATGATTTAGAAAAGAATAGATGCACTTTAAAGTATGGTGTAAAAAGCAAAATAGATGTAGTACAACGTATGTTACGTAACATAATAGATGCATTATAACGTATGATGATAACAAAACATATGTGGTATAATGTATAAATTAGAACATATGCATTATAACGTATGATACAGAACAGATGCAGTATAAAGTATGAACATAACATATTCAATATTATGCATGATGCAAAATAGAACATATGTAGTATAACGTACGATACAAAACAAATGTAGTACAACATATGATGTAAAATAGAATAGATGCAATATAACGTATGATGCAGAATAAAATAGATGTAGCATAACGTATGATACAAAAGAAATGTTGTATAACATATGATGTAAAATAACAAATGCAAGATAACGTATGATGCGTAACAAAAGGTGTAGTATAATGTATGATACAAAATAAATGCAATATAACGTATTTAACATAACATATTAAGTATAACTTATGATGCATAATGAGAATAGATGCAAGATAACGTATGATACGAAATGTAACAAATGTAGAATAACGTATGATGCAGAATTGATGCAGTATAATGTGTGGACATAACAGATGCAGAGATAACGACTTATGCAAATCGAAGCAGATGTAGTATAATATATTATGCGGAACAGAGCAGATGTTGTATAACACATGTTGCAGAACAGATGTTGTATAATGTATGATGTAGAACAAATCATAATCGGTATAATGTATGATGTATAATAACAAATGTAGTATAACGAATGATGTAGAATAGATGCAATATAACATATGATGTAGAATAGATCAAATGCAAGTATAACGTATCATGCAAAATAACAAATGCATTATAACGTATGATTAAACGAAACACGTGTAGTATAATGTATAACAAAAAAGAACAGATGAGTATAGCGAATGATGTAGAATAGAATAGATGCAAGATAACGTATGTTGTAAAGCGATAACATATGCATTATACCGTATGAAGCGAAACAAATGCGGTATAACATATGAACACAACACATGCAATATAACGTATGATGTGAATATAACGTATGATGCGCGTATGATGAACAAATGCATTGTAATGTATATGATGCGAGAATATGAACAAATGCATTGATAACGTATGATGCGAGATTAGATGAAGTAAAACATATGAATAACAAAATTCAAGATAATGTATGTATCGAGAACAAATCAAATGAAGATAACATATGATGCGAGAATAAAGTAATGTATGATGCATAACATATGATGCGGTATAACGCATGACGAATGAAGTATAACGTATGAACAAATCAAATGCGGTATAACATATAGTATAATGTATGATGCACAACAAAGCAAGATACAATATAATGTATGATGCGAAATGAAAAATATGTAGTATAACGTATGATGCAAAACAAATGCAAGTTATGATAACGCATTAGTATAACGATGATGTAGAACAAACTGATAGTAAAATGTATGATGTAGAAAAGAGCAACTACAAGATAACGTATGATGCGATGTGGTATAACGTATGATGCATAATAACGTATGATGATGCAAAACAAATGGGTGTAAACATATGTGGTATAATGTATGATACGAAATGTATGCAATATAATGTATGAACGAATTGATTCAAGATAACATATGATGCCAAACATAACGAGATGTCGTATAGCGTATGATGCAAAACAGAAAAGATGTTGTATAATGTGTGATTGAGAATGGAGTAGTTGCAGTATAACGTATGATACAAAACAGAATAGATACAGTATAACGTAACATGCATAACAAATGTACGTATGATGCGAATAGATGCACTACAAACGTATGATGTAAAACAAATGCAATATAATGTATGCAAAACATAACCAATGCAAGATATAAACATGATGCATAGAACAAACGGTATAATGTGCACCATAACGTATAAGACATGATGCATAAGAAACAGTTAAACCATAACATATGGTGCGAAAAACAAATGTAGTAGAACGTATGTTGCGAAACAAAACAGATTTAGTATAATGTATGATGCAAAACTGATACAATATAACATGTGATACAAAACAGAACAGGTTCAGTATAATGTATGATGTAGAACGTATGAAGTATAACGTATGAACAAAACAAATGCAATATAACGTATGATGCTGATCAGAAAGGTATGCAATATAACGTATGATGAGAATAAATGATGTAGTATAATATATGATACATAATAGATGCAATATAACTATGAAAAAACAGATTCAAAGATAAGGTATGATGAAAAACATAATAGATCTGATTATAACGTATGATGCGAGAATAGACGCACGTATGATTGAGAACAAAAACAATATAATGTATAGGCATACGGATGTTGTATTATAACATATGATGCAAAACATAATAGATGCAACATAACATATAATGTAGAACAAAACAAATGCAATATAACGTATGATGCGTAACAAATATAAGTATAACGTATGAACATAATAGATGCAATATAACATGTGATGCAACAAAAGATTGCAGGTATATTGTATGGTGCATAACAACAATTGTAGATATAACGTATGATGCTGAAACCGAGATGTGGTATAACATATGAATAGAGCGGTATATCGTATGATGCGAATAGAAACGAGATGAAGTTTAAATTATGATGACGGAGAATAGAACAGATGCAATATAACGTATGATGCAAAAAAGAATAGATGTAGTATAACGTATGATGGAGAAAGGAGCACTTACAATAACGTTTGATCAAAAAAAAATAGATGTAGTATCAAATCGTTATGATGCGAAATAAATGTCCTGCAATATAACATATGATGCAGAATAGAAACAATATAATGTATAAGCATAACAGATGCAGAATATATGCAATATAACGTATGAACAGAACAAATTCTGTATAACGTATGATGCAGAACATAATAGATGCAGTATAACGTATGATACAAAATATATGCAATATAACATTATGAATATATGCAAAACGTAGAACAAATTGAGTATAACATATGATGTAGAACAGAACAGATGTCGTATAACATATCATATGATGCATAACATAATAGATGCAGTATAACGTATGATGCAAAACAGAATAGATGCAATATAACGTATGATGCAAAACATATGCACGTATGATGCATAACCCAACATATGCAGTATAATGTTCGAACAGAACAAATGCAGTATAACGTATGATGCAGAAGAGAAAATATACAGTATAACGTATGATGTAGAACAGAAACAATATAACGTATATGCATTACAGATGTAGTATAACGTATTAAGCAGAATAGAAGAGATGTAGTATAATGTAAGATGCAAAATAGAAAAGATGCAGTATAATGTACGATGCAGAATGGACCACATGTTGTATAACGTATGATGCAGAACATAATAGATGTAGTATAACATATGATGCAAAACAGAACAGATGCAGTATAATGTATGATACATAACAGAGCAAATGAAGTATAACGTATAAGCAAATGTTGTAGTATAACATATGTTGGAACAAAGCAGATGAAGTATAACGTATGATCGATATAAAATGAGAAACGGATGTTGTATAACGTATGATGCCGAACATAACAGATGCAGTATAATGTATGATGCTAAATAGAAATGATGCAGTATAATGTACGACGCAGAACAGAACTGATGTTGTATAATGTATAATGCAGAATAGAATAGATCTAGTATAACATATGATGCAGTATAACGCATGTTGTAGAACAGAAATAGTATAGCGTATGATACAAAATAGAACAGATGTAGTATAACATTATGATGCAGAACGGAACAGATGCAATATAACGTATGATATAGATTAGATGCAATATAATGTGTGAAAAGAACAGATGTAGTATAACGTATGATACAGAACAGAACATATGCAGTATAATGTATGGTGCATAACTTTACAACTACATAACGTATGATGCAGAACAAATGTGGTATAACGTATGAATTTGATGCAGAACAGAACAGGTGAAATATAACGTATGATGCAGAATAGAACAGATAATGTATAATGTATGATGCAAAACAAAATAGATGCAGTATAACGTATGATAGAGAAAGGAGTACTTGCTAACTTATGATGCAAAACAGAATAGATGTAGTATAACGTTATGATACAGAACAGAACAGATGCAATATAACGTATGATGCAGAACTGAAACAGTATAATGTATAAGCATAAACACATACATATGCAGTTGGTCAAATACAAAGACAAACACGTATATAATTACACAAACATCAAGATTGAAAAATATACACACGTATAAACAATAATACACATACAAATAATAACAAGCATACAAAATAATTGAATAAATAAAAAGTTAACAAACAATTAAAAACACATAAATACACAATGGAATAAATTTATACACAAAATTAGAAATCGGAAATATCAAAATAATCGAACGAATATAATAAGACAAACACAAATCATGAGATATACAAGTATAGACTTAATTAGACACGCCAAAATAAAACAAATATAAAGACAAACACAAATAGTTTCACACATAAATACCTACGTAGACACACAAAAATATAGGTTAACATAGACACAATTAGACACACAATAAATAAAACTCGACAAAAGCTTACAGTTGAAGAAAACACAATTGAACAAACATAAATCTCAATTGCTGACAAAGCATGATTGAACAAAATACAATACATAAATCATGGCATCCATAGACACAATAGAATAATCGGAGACAATACTTAAATAAACTAACAAGTAGATAAAAAAAACACAATTACAAACACAAACACACAAAAATCGGGATAAACACTTACATTCACACACATATACATAAATACATATATTGAATTAGACTAATACACACATAGTTGGAGAAAAAAATCATAAAATCAAAAACATAGTTGGATAGAGACATTAGTACAAAATAAGTCGTACTGACACAAATAAAGATATACTTCAAGAACCCTAAACCCTAAACACAAACAAAATCAGAGACATACATGATACACATAAGCCACACATAAACACAAAAACGCTTACACATTTGAACACATCCACAAGTACATCCACAAAGACAAAGAAAAACCAACACTAACAAATATAATTAGACACCTTTGAAACAATCCAACAATAACACAATTGTACAAATACAAACACAGATCCAATTGGACAAACACACCAAAAAACGCATACATAATACCACAAATAGATGGATGACTATACAAACATATCTATAATGATATGTATAATCATACAATTAAACAAGCTTACACAATATCTAGCTAAATAATTAAGTTAACAAACAAACATAAACACATAAATACATGTTGTTAAGAAAAATTTATACACAAAATTCGACAAAAACAAACATAAATATAATTGGAAAAATATTATTTGACAATTAGATACACAATAAAATAAAACTCGACAAAGAAAACAGGTTGGACAAATACAAAGTCAAATATTGCATAAACACATAAACATAGTTGAAAAACATAAACCAATCCTAATTGCTTAAACAAGCATGATTGAACAAAATACAAATACATTAACGATGACATTCATACAAATAATTAAATAATCATACACAATAGTTAAGTAAATTAACAAGTAGATAAACCAAACACAGTTACAAACACAAACCCACAAAAATCGTGATAAACACATACATACACACACATTTACATAAATACAAATACAAAATTAGACTAATACACATGTAGTTGGAGAAAAAAATCATAAAACCAAAAACACAATTGAGTAGACGCATTAGGGCAAAATAAGTCATACTAACACAAATAAATATATATTTCAAGTTTGGACAATATAGACAAATATATAGGGAAAGACAAAGGCATACATGTTACATACAAACCACACTTAAACACACAAACGCTACACATTTGGACACATCCTAAAGTACACCCATATAGACATAGAAAAACCAATAATAACAATTATAGTTCGACACCCACCTTTGAAACAATCCAACAATAATACAATTGTACAAATACAAACATAGATTCTATTGGAAAAACAAACCAAAAAACACATACATAAACACACAAATACAAACATGGATGAATATACAAACATGTCTATAATGATGTGTATAATCATACAATTAAATAAGCTTACACAATAACTACATGAATAATTAAGTTAACAAACAAACATAAATTCATACACAAAAAATTAACAAACCCAAACATAAACTTAATTGGAAAAATATTATTTGACAAACACAAATACCGTTTAAGGGGTATACAAATACGAACTTAATTAGATTTTCTAAAACAAAACTCATAAAAAATGTAAATACAAATAGTTGCATACTTTAATACTTACACAAACATTCAAAAATACGGTTGGACACAAACACAAACACATAAACTCACATGCCGTGACACAAACACACAAACACTTACATATTTGGATACATCAAGCCACACATAAACGCAAAAACGCTTACACATTTGGGCACATCCAAAAAGTACACCAATAGAGACATTGAAAAATTAATACTAACAAATACAATTAGACAATATCGAAACAATCAACCAATAACACAATTATTAGATACAAATGTAGATTCAATTGGACAAAGGCACCAAAAAACACACACATAAACACATAAATACAAAGATGGACAAATATAGAAACATGTCTAAAATGATGTGTATAATCATAAAATTAAAGAAGCTTAAACAATAGTTACATAAATAATTTAGTTAACAAACAAACATAAATACATGTTGGGATAAATTCATGCACAAAATTCGACAAACACAAAGATAAACATAATTGTAAAAAATTATATGATAAACACAAACACTATTTAAGGGGTATAAAAATACGAGACTTAATTAGATTGTCCAAAACAAAACAAATAAAAAAATGTAAATACAAATAGTTTCATTCTTAAATACCTACACAAACATACAAAAATATAGTTTAGTTTACACAAAACACATAAACCCCACACGCCACACATAAACACACAAACACTTATATATTTTGATACATCCAGAAACGCACTCACAAAGACAAAGACAAACAAAACACACAAATGTGAAGTAATTCAACTATAACACAATTTTACCGACATAAACACATGTAATTGAGCAAAAACAAAAACAAACATATATAAACACATAAACACAAAATAAGTTGTACTAACACAAATAAAACTATACTTCAAGTTGGACAATATAGATAAACACGTAAGGAAAAACGAGAGACAAAAGGAGAGATATACATGTTACACACAGACACACATAAACACACAAACGCTTACACATTTGGACACATACAAAAGAACACCCATAAAGACATAGAAAAACCGATACAAACAATTAAAGTTCGACACCCACAAAAAACAATCCAACAACAACACAATTGTAAAAATACAAACATAGATTCTATTGGACAAAGATACCTAAAAACACATACATAAACACACAAATACAAAGATGGGCGAATATACAAACATGTCTACAATGATGTGTATAATCATACAATTAAACAAGCTTACACAATTATTACATAAATAATTTAGTTAACAAAAAAACATAATGCATGTTTGGATAAATTCATACCCAAAATTCGATAATCCCAAACATAAATATTATTTGACAAACACAAACACAATTTAAAGGGTATACAAATACGAACTTAATTAGATTGTCCAAAACAAAACCAATAAAATTTCTCAATACAAATAGTTGCATACTTAAATATTTAATTAGACAAAACGAATTTAATTAGACAAACACAAACTCAGTTCAAAAGATATACGAGTACTTACTTAATTAGAGATGCCAACAATAAAACGTATATAAGCACATAAACAAAAGTAGTTGCACACATACCTACGTAAACACAAAAAAATAGAAGTTGACACAAACACAGTTGGACAAACACAAAGTCAAATACATGCATAAACACATAAACATAGTTGAACAAACATAAACAAATCTCAATTGGCGACACAAGTTTCATTGAACAAAATACAAATACATCAACGATGACATCCACACACATGATTGAATAATTGTACACAATAGTTATGTAAATTAACAAGTATATAAACAAGCACAATTACAAACACAAACACACTAAAATCACGATAAATACAAACATACACACATTTTCAAAAATAAAACATATATAAGCACACATATTTATGTTTTTTTGTTTACTAAATTATTTATGTAATTATTGTGTAAGCTTGTTTAATTGTGTGATTATACACATCATTCTAGACATGTTTGTATATTCATCCATCATTGTATTTGTGTGTTTATACACAAAATTTAACAAACCAAAACATAAATATTATTTGACAAACACAAACACGATTTAAGGGGTGTACGAATACGAACTAAATTAGATTGTCCAAAACAAAACCCATAAAAAATGTAAAAACAAACAAACACACGAAAATAGTTAGACACCCACATAAACAATTCAACAATAACATAATTTTACAGACATAAACACATGCAGTTAGACAAATACAAAATCCAACACATATATAAACACACAAACATACAGAGAGAAAAATTTACAAACATATCAACAATAATACACATGCAAGTAGAAAAACAAGCACACATAATAATTAGATAAATAAAAGAGTTAACAAACAAATACAACCACATAAATACACAATGGAATAAATTCATACACAAAATTAGAAATGAAAAACATAAACATAAGAAAATGAATTTAATCAGACAAACACAAACCCAGTTCAAAAGATATGCAAGTACATACTTAATTAGATAGACCAAAAATAAAACGTATATAAGCTCGAAAACAATAATATTTGCACACATACCTACGTAAACACGCAAAAATATAGGTTGAGACAGACACAGTAGAACAAACACAGTCTAATACATGCATAAACACATTAACATAGTTGAACAAACATAAACAAATCTCAATTGGCGACACAAGCATGATTGAACAAAATACAAATACATCAATGATTATCCATACACACAAGATTGAGTAATCATACACAATAGTTAAGTAAATTAACAAGTATATAAACAAGCACAATTACAAATACAAACACACAAAAATCACGATAATTACATACATACGCACACATTTACATAAATACAAATACATAATTAGACTAATACACACATAGTTGGAGAAACAAAATCAAAAAACCAAAAACATAATTTGATAAAAACATTAGGACAAAATAATTCGTACTGACACAAATAAAGATATACTTCAATTTGGAAATACAGACAAACATATAGGGAAAAAAGAGACATAATCGGGAACATACATGTTACACACAAGCCACACATAAACACACAAATGCTTACACATTTGGACACATCCAAAGTACACCCGTAGAGATAGAAAAACCAATAATAACAATTACGAGTTCCACACCCTTGTAACAATCCAACATTATCACAATTGCATAGATACAAACATAGATTCTATTGAAAAAAACACACCATAAAAACATACATAAACACACAAATATAAAGATGAATGAATATACAAACATATCTACAATGATGTGTACAATAATACAATTACACAATAATTACATAAATAATTAAGTTAACAAACAAACATAAATACATGATGGGATAAATTCATACACAAAATTAACAAACCTAAACATGAACATAATCGAAAAATATTATTTAACAAACACAAACACATTTACGGGTTATTCAAATACGAACTTAATAAGATTGTCCAAAACAAAACTCTTAAAAAATGTAAACACAAATAGTTGCATTCTTAAATACCTATACAAACATAAAAAAATATAGTTAGACACAAACACAAACACATAAACACACCCACCGAAACAATTGAACAATATCACAATTTTACCGTCATAAACACGTATGCAATCGGACAAATACAAAAACAAACACATATAAATACACAAATATCAAGATAAAAAAAATATATACATGTGAACAATAATACACATAAATAATAGAACAAAGCATACACACATAAAAATATTTAGAAAAATAATATTTGACAAACACAAACACCGTTTAAAGGTTATACAAATCTAGACTTAGTTAAATTGTCCAAAACAAAACTCATAAAAAAATGTATATACAAACAATTGCAAACTTAAATACCTACAAAAACATACAAGAATATATTTGGACACAGACATAAACAAATAAACCCCACACGCCACACATAAACACACAAACACTTACATATTTGGATACATCCAGAAACACACTCACAAAGATAGAGACAAACAAACACACACAAACAATGTTAGATACCCATTGATGTAATTCAACAATAACACAATGTTACCGACATAAACACATATGCAATTGAGGAAAAACAAAAACAAACACATATATAAACACACAAACATCAAGATAGAAAAATATACGTACATATCAAAAATAATCACATACAAATAATAGAACAAACAAACACAATAAATAGATATATAAAAGAGTTAACAAACAATGAACACACACATAAACACAAAATACAAAGATGGACGAATATACAAACATATCTACAATGACATGTATAATCGTACAATTAAACAAGATTACACAATAATTACATAAATAATTAAGTTAACAAACAAACATAAATACATATTGAGATAAATTCATACACAAAATTTGACAAACCCAAACACAAACATAATTGGAAAAATATTATATGACAAACACAAACATCGTTTAAGGGTATTCAAATATGAACTAATTAGATTGTCTAAAACAAAACTCATAAAAAAATGTAAATACAAATAGTTTCATACATAAATACCTGAAACATACAAAAAGTAGTTGGACAACACAAACACTTAAAGTCACACGTCACACATAAACACACAAACGCTTACATATTTGGATACATCCAGGAGACACACAAACAAGGAGTCAAGTCAAACAAACACACATAACCACCGTAAGATACCCACTGAAGTAATTCAACAATAACACAATTTTCATGACATAAACACATGCAATTAAGCAAATAAAAAAACAAACAAACATCAAGATAGAAAAATATACAGACATATCAACAATAATACACGTACAAATAATAGAACAAGCATACACAATAAATAGATACATAAAAGAGTTATCACAAATATAAACACATAAATACACAATGAGATAAATTCATACAAAAAATTAGAAATCGAAACATAAACGTAATTGAATGTATAAAATGGATAAACACAAACAAAGTTTACAAGATATACAAGCACATACTTAATTAGACGGACCAAATAAAATGTATATAAACACACAAAAAAAAACAAATAGTTCAACACATAAATACCTACATAAACACACAAAAATATAAGTTGACAAAGACACTATTTGAAACACAATAAAATGAAATTTGATAAAAGCATACATTTAGACAAACACAAAGACAAATACATCAATAAACACATAAACTCTGTTAAACAAACACATAGAAATCTCAATTGCTTACACAAGCATGTTTAAACAAAATTGAGACACGAAACGATGGAATCCACACAATTGAATAATCATACACAATAGTTAAGTAAATTAACAAGTAGATAAACAAACTCAATTATAAAAACAAACAAACAAAAATCGCAATAAACAAACACGTACACACACATTTACATCAATACAAATCTGATTGACTAATACACATTTAGTTGGAGAAACAAAATCATAACACCGAAAACACAAGTTGGGTAGATATATTAGCACAAAATAAATCGTCTTGACACAATTAAAGATATATTTCAAGTTAGACAATATAGACAAACATATAGGAAAAGAAAGACAGACATAGTCAGAGACATGAATGTTACACACAAGTCACACATAAACACCAAACGCTTACACATTTGGACACATACAAAAGTACACCCATAGAGACATTAAAAAATCAATACTAACAAATACGAGTTAGACATCCATGAAACAATCAACCAAAAACACAATTGTACATATACAAACGTAGATTCAATTGGATACAAACACAAAAAACACACACATAAAACACACAAATACAAAGATGGACGAATATAGAAACATGTTTAAAATATGTGTATAATCATAAAATTAAAAAGCTTACACAATAATTACATAAATAATTTAGTTAACAAACAAACATAAATACATGTTGGGATAAATTCATGCATAAAATTAACAAACACGAGATAAAAATAATTGTAAAAAATTATATGATAAACATAAACACCGTTTAAGGGGTATAAAAATACAAACTTAATTAGATTGTCCAAAACAAAACAAATAAAAAATGTAAATACAAATAGTTACATTCTTAAATACCTACACAAATATACAAAAATATAGTTGGACGCGTACACAAACACATAAACCCCACACGCCACACATAAACACACAAACACTTACATATTTTGATACATCCAGAAATACACTCACAAAGACAAAGACAAACATAACTCGGACAAATGTGAAGTAATTCAACAATAACACAATTTTACCGACATAAACACATGCAATTGAGCAAAAACAAAAACAAACATATATAAACACACAAACACAAAATAAGTTATACTAACACAAATAAAGCTATATTTCAAGATGGACAATATAGATAAACACATAGAAAAATAGAAAAACAAAAGGAGAGATATACATGTTACACACGGTCCACGCATAAACACAACAAACGCTTACACATTTGGACAAATACAAAAGCACACCTTTAAAGACATAGAAAAACCAATACAAACAATTATAGTTCGACACCTTACGAGAAAACAATCCAACAACAACAAATTGTAAAGATACAAACGTAGATTCTATTGGATCAAGACACCTAAAAACACATACAAAAAGACACAAATACTAAGATGGACGAATATACAAACATGTCTACAATGAAGTGTATAATCATACAATTAAACAAGCTTACACAATAATTACATAAATAATTTATTAAGAAAAAACATAAACACATGTTGGGATAAATTCATACCCAAAATTTGATAATCTCAAGCATAAATATTATTTGACAAACACAAACACCAATTTAAGGGGTGTACAAATCTGAACTTAATTAGATTGTCAAAACAAAACCAATAAAAAATCTCAATACAAATAGTTGCATACTTAAATATTTACACAAACATACCAAAATACTTTGTTTGACAGGACACAAACACATAAAATCACACATCACACATAAACATACAATCACTTGCACATTTGAATACATCTGGGAAGCACACTAACAAAGACATGAAAAACAAACACACACAAAAACAGAGATAGACACACACATAAACAATTCAACAATAACACAATTTTACAAACATAAACAAATAGCGGTTAGACAAATACAAAAATCAACACAAATATAAACATACAAACATCAAGATAGAAAAATTTACACACTTATCAACAATAATACACATGCAAGTAAAAGAACAAGCACACACTGATAATTAGATAAGTAAAAAGTTAACAAACAAATACAACCACATAAATACACAATGGAATAAATTTATACATAAAATTAGAAATGAAAACATAAACATAACAAAACAAATTTAATCATACAAACACAAACTGGTTAAAAAGATATACGAGTACTTACTTAATTAGACAAGGCCAAAAATAAAACAATATAAGCACACAAACAAACGTAGTTACACACTTACCTACGTAAACACAAAAAAAAATAGAAGTTGACCTGAGACACACTTGGACAAACACAAAGTCAATACATGCATAAACACATAAACATAGTTGAACAAACAAAAACAAATCTCAATTTGCGACACAAGCTTTATCAACAAAATACAAATACATCAACGATGACATCCACACACATGGTTGAATAATCGTACGTTATGTAAATTAACAAGTATATAAACAAGCACGATTACAAATACAAACACACTAAAATCACGATAAATACATACATACACACATTTTCAAAAATAAAAACGCATATAAGTACACATATTTATGTTTTTTTGTTTACTAAATTATTTATTTAATTATTTTGTAAGCTTGTTTAATTGTATGATTATACACGTCATTGTAGACATGTTTGAATATTCGTACATCTTTGTATTTGTGTGTTTACACAAAATTTGACAAACCCAAACATAAATATTATTTGACAAATACAAACACGGTTTAAGGGGTGTACGAATACGAACTAAATTAGATTGTCCAAAACAAAACCCATAAAAAATATAAATACAAATAGTTGCATACTTAGATATCTCCACAAACATACAAAAATACAATTGAACACATGAACAAACACATAAATCCACACGCCACACATAAACACACAAGCACTTACATATTTGATACATCCAGAAGCACACTCCCAAAAACATGGACAAATAAACACATACAAAAACAGTTAGACACTCACATAAACAATTCAACTATATCACAATTTTAGAACATAACATAGCATATGTAGTTGGACAAATACAAAATCCAACACATATATAAACACACAAACATAAAGAGAAAAAAATTTACAAACATATCAACAATAAAACACATACAAATAGAAAATCAAGCATACATAATAATTAAATAAAAGAGTTAACAAACAAATACAACCACATAAATACACAATGGAATAAATTCATACACAAAATTAGAAATGAAAAACATAAACATAACAAAACGAATTTATTGGACAAACACAAACCAGGTTAAAAAGATATACAAGTACATACTTAATTAGTCACAACAAAAATAAAACGTATATAAACACAAACTATAATATTTGCAAACAAACCTACGTAAACACACAAAAATATAGGTTAGGTCAGACAGAGTAGAATAAACACAAAGTCTAATACATGTATAAACACATAAACATAGTTGAACAAACATAAACAAATCTCAATTGACGACACAAACTTAATTGAACAAAATACAAATACATCAACGATGACATCCACACGCAAGATTGAATAATCGTACATAATAGTTAAGTAAATTAACAAGTATATAAACAAACACAGTTTCAAACACAAACACACAAAAATCACGATAATTACATACATACACACACATTTACATAAATTCAAACACATAATTAGACTAATACACACAGAGTTGGAGAAACAAAATCGAAAAATCAAAAACACAATTTGACGGAAACATTAAGACAAAATAATTTGTATTGATACAAATAAAGATATACTTCAAGTTGGACAATATAGACAAACATATAAGGAAAAATAGAGACATAATAAGGGACATACATGTTATACACAAACCACAAAGAAACACAAACACTTATACATTTGGACACATCCAAATGTAAACCCACATAGACATAAAAATCAATACAAACAATTAAAGTTCGACACCCTTTGAAACAATCTAACAACAACACAATTGCAAAGATACAAACGTAAATTCAATTGGACAAAGCACCAAGAAACACATTCATAAAAACCCAAATACAAAGATGGACAAATATATAAACATGTCTACAATGATGTGTATAATCATACAATTAAATAAGCTTATACAATAATTACATAAATAATTTAGTTAACAAATAAACATAAATACATGTTGGGATAAATTCATATCCAAAATTCGACAAACCCAAACATAATAGTTGCACACAAACCTACGTACACACACAAAAATATAGTTAAACAAACATAAACAAACATGCATGAACACATAAATATAGTTAAACAAACATAAACAAATCTCAATTGATAGTTGACACAAACTTAATTGAACAAAATATAAATACATCAACGATGACATCCACACACACCCGATTGAATAATCATCTTTGTGATAGTTATGTAAATTAACAAGTATATAAACAAGCACAATTACAAACACAAACACACTAAAATCGATAAATATACACACATTTACATAAATAAAAATACAAAAACCAACACATATATAAAACACAAACATACAAACATAATTAGAGAGAAAAGTTAACAAACACCTTATTTTGATAATACACATGCAAATAGAAGAACAAGCACACAATAATTAGATAAATAAAAGAGTTAACAAACAAATACAACCCTATAAATACATAATGTAATAAATTCAAACACAAAATTAGAAATGAAAAACATAAACATAACAAAACTAATTTAATCAAGTAAACATAAACTCAATTCAAAAGATACGAGTACATACTTAATTAGGCAGACCAAAAGTAAAACATATATAAGCACACAAAGAAAAATAGTTGCACACATTCCTATGTAAACACACAAAAAATATAAGTTGAAAGACAGTCTGAGTTGGACAAATCTGATCTAATACATGCATAAACACATAAACATAGTTGAACAAACGTAAACAAATCTCAATTGGCAACACATGCTGCATTGAACAAAATACAAATACAACAACGATGACATCCACATGCATGGTTGAATAATCGTACACAATAGTTATGTAAATTAACAAGTATATAAACAAGCACAGTTACAAATACAAACACACTAAAATCACGATAAATACATACATACACAAATTTTCAAAAATAAAATGCATATAAGCACACATATTTATGTTTTTTTGTTTACTAAATTATTTATTTAATTATTGTGTAAGCTTGTTTAATTGTATGATTATACACATCATTGTAGACATGTTTGAATATTCGTCCATCTTTGTATTTGTGTTTGTGTTTACACACAAAATTCGACAAACCCAAACATAAATATTATTTGACAAATACAAATACGGTTTAAGGGGTGTACGAATACGAACTAAATTAGATTGTCCAAAACAAAACCCATAAAAAATGTAAATACAAATAGTTGCAAACTTAGATATCTCCACAAACATACAAAAATACAATTGAACACATGAACAAACACATAAACCCACACGCCACACATAAACACACAAGCACTTACATATTTGATACATCCAGAAGCACACTCCCAAAGACATGGACAAATAAACACATACAAAAACAGTTAGACACTCACATAAACAATTCAACTATATCACAATTTTCTGAGACATATGTAGTTGGACAAATACAAAATCCAACACATATATAAACACACAAACATAAAGAGAAAAAAAATTACAAACATATCAACAATAAAACACATACAAATAGAAAATTAAGCACACATAATAATTAGATAAAGGAGTTAACAAACAAATACAACCATATAAATACACAATGGAATAAATTCATACACAAAATTAGAAATGAAAAACAAACATAACAAAACGAATTTATTAAGTAAGACAAACACAAACTCGGTTCAAAAGATATACAAGTACATACTTAATTAGTCACACCAAAAATAAAACGTATATAAACACACAAACAATAATATTTGCAAACAAACCTACGTAAACACACAAAAATATAAGTTGAGTCAGACACAGTAGAATAAACACAAAGTCTAATACATGTATAAACACATAAAAATCACGATAATTACATACATACACACATTTACATAAATTCAAACACATAATTAGACTAATACACACATAGTTGGAGAAACAAAATCAAAAACACAATTTGGAAACATTAAGACAAAATAATTTAGACCGATACAAATAAAGATATACTTCAAGTTGGACAATATAGACAAACATATAAGGAAAAACATAATCGGGGACATACATGTTATACACAAAACCACAAAGAAACACGCAAACACTTATACATTTGGACACATCCAAATGTAAACCCACATAGACATAAAAATCAATACAAACAATTAAAATTAGACACCCCTTTGAAACAATCTAACAACAACACAATTGCAAAGATACAAACGTAATTCAATTGACAAAAGCACCAAGAAACACATTCATAAAAACCCAAATACAAAGATGGACAAATATATAAACATGTCTACAATGATGTGTATAATCATACAATTAAACAAGCTTACACAATAATTACATAAATAATTTAGTTAACAAAAAAAGATAAATACATGTTGGGATAAATTCATACCCAAAATTCGACAAACCCAAACATAATAGTTGCACACAAACCTACGTACACACACAAAAATATAGTTAAACAAACAAACAAATCTCAATTGACGACACAAACTTAATTGAACAAAATATAAATACAAACACACTAAAATCACGATAAATAGTCACACACACCCGATTGAATAATCATACACAATAGTTATGTAAATTAACAAGTATATAAACAAGCACAATTACAAACACAAACACACTAAAATCACGATAAATATACACACATTTACATAAATACAAATACAAAAACCAACACATATATAAACACACAAACATACAAACATACGAGAGAGAAAAATTAACAAACACCAACAATAATACACATGCAAATAGAAGAACAAGCACACGCAATAATTAGATAAATAAGAGTTAACAAACAAATACTACCCCATAAATACATAATGGAATAAATTCAAACACAAAATTAGAAATGAAAAACATTAAACATAACAAAACTAATTTAATCAAGTAAACATAAACTCAATTCAAAAGATACGAAAAGTACATACTTAATTAAACGGACAAAAAGTAAAACGTATATAAGCACACGAAGAAAAATAGTTGCACACATACCTATGTAAACACACAAAAATATAGGTTGAAACTGACACAGTTGGCCAAATACAATCTAATACATGCATAAACACATAAACATAGTTGAACAAACATAAACAAATCTCAATTGACGACACAAGTTAAATTGAACATAATACAAATATATCAGCGATGACATCCACAGTTACGATTGAATAATCGTAAACAATAGTTTTGTAAATTAACAAGTATATAAACAAACACTTTGATTACAAACACAAACACACAAAAATCACGATAAATACATACATACACACATTTACATAAATACAAACACATAATTAGACTAAAACACACTTAGTTGGATAGACACATTAACAAAAAATAAATCTTCAAACACAAATATATATTTCAAGTGGGACAATATAGATAAACACAAAGGGAAAACGAGAGACATTAGTAGAGACATACATGTTATGGCCACACATAAACACACAACGCTTACACATTTGAACATATCCAAATGTACATCCATAGAGACAAAAAAAACTAATACAAACAATTACAGTTCGACACCCACTAAAACAATCCAACAACACAATTGTAAAAGATACAAACGTAGATTCAATTCGACAAAAACACCAAGAAACACATTCATAAAAACACAAATACAAAGATAGACAAATATACAAACATTTCTACAATGATGTGTATAATCATACAATTAAACAAGCTTATATAATAATTACATAAATAATTTAGTTAACAAAAAATCATAAATACATGTTAGGATAAATTCATACCAAAAATTAAACAAACCCAAACATAAATATTATTTGACAAACACAAACATAGATTCTATAGGACAAAGGCCCCAGTAACACATCTGAGAAAAACACAATACAAAGATGAACGAATATAAATTGATGGGTATCATTATACAATAATTTCATAAATAATTTAGTTAACAAACAAATATAAATACATGTTGGGATAAATACATACACAAAATTCGATAAACTGAAATATAAACATAATTGAAAAAATATCATTTGACAAACACAAACACCGTTTAAAGTGTATATAAATAAGAACTTAATTAGATTGTTTAAAATAAAATTCATAAAAAAATGTAAATACGAAAATACGGTTAGACAAAAACACAACCACATAAACCGTAAACGGACATAAACCCATAAGTCACACATAATTACACAAACATTTACGTATTTGGATACATCCAAAAACACACTCACAAACACATTTAGACTCTCACTAAAAACAATTCAACAATAACACGTAAGACATATTATTTGATAAACACAAACACATTTTAAAAGGTATATGTATACGAGACTTTATTAGATTGTCCAAAACAAAAATCGAAAAAAAACATAAACAAATATAGTTACAAACTTAAATACTTAAAGAAACAAAAATATAGATTGACATACACACAAATAAAGTTAGAAACTCAAATTAAACTAAAAAAAACATACAATTGTTAAAAACTCACAAATTAAACAAACATACACAAAACACAAATACTCACACGTCCACATATAAACACAAACAATTATATATTTGTATACATCCACAAGCATATCAACATAGACATAGACAAAAACACACATAAATACAACTAGACACCCCACAAAACAATTCAACAATAACTCAATTTTACACATGTAAACACATTTACAATTGGATAAATACACAAACAAACACATAACAATAATAATCCACATACAAATAATGTAACAAGGATAGAAAATAATTGGATAAATAATAAAATTAATAAACAAATACAAACACATAAATAAACAATGAGATAAATTCATAGATAAAATTAAAAAAAAAAAACATAAACATAATTAAACAAATAAAATAGACAAAAATAAACACAAGAGATATTATAAGTTAAGATATCCAAAACAAAAAATAAACATAAATACCTATTAAGACACAAAAATAAAAAAACTACAATTAGAAAAATAAAACTCAACGGTTGCAAAAACACTAAACAAATAAAAACAGTGAAACAAACATATACAAGATACACAATTGTTGACACAAACATTATTGAATAAAATACATATACATCCACGACAACATCCACAAATACAATTAAACAAACACATACATAAATAAACATACAGAATTAGACAAATACATATACTTGATTGGAGAAACAAAATTATAAAACCAAAAACACAACTGAATAAAGGCATTAATACAAAATAAATCGTACTAACAAAAATAGAGATACACTTCATGTTGGAAAATATAGACCAACATATAGAAAAAAGACAAAAACATAATCATAGACATACACATTAGCAAAATCAAATCACAAACTGAGTAACAAACAATAACTAAATTATTATACCTCAACACACACGTAATAGAACAAGTAGAAACACATAGACACACAATTGAACAAATAATAATACAAAAAGTCTCTCATACAAAAATATTTTTTCGGTAAAATACACAAAAACAAATCTAAACACACAAATTTACAAATACATTGATTAAATTCAATGAATATATATAGTTGGACAAACACGCTACACATAAACACATAAACAGTTACATGTTTGGATATATTCACAAGCACACACATAAAGACATAGAAAAACCAACACTCTCAAACATTTGTACATATATCTACAATGATACGTATAATTAAATAATTAAACAACAAACAAACACCAACACATAGATTCACGTTGGGATAAATTCATACACAAAATTAGACAAACACAAACATAAACATGATTGGATAAATATTATACACAAAATTAGACAAACACAAACATAAACATAATTGGATAAATATTATTTGACAAAACAAACACGAGTTTAAGAGGTATACAAATATGAACTTAATGAATTATCCAAAACAAAATTCATAAAAGAACATATCACAAACTTTGAGAAACACAAAACTCAGTTATTATACTTCGTGCACACATATAGAACAAACTCAAACATTCGTTATTTAGACAAACACAAAATCACATACACAGAACTAGATATATGCATAATTGGACAAGCACACAATTAAACAAATAATAACACATAAAAGATAGACATATACCTATATTTTTCCTGCAAAATACACAAAAACACATTAGTAGACACATAAATATATAAATACATTGATATGGTCCAATGAATACACAGTTGTCTAATAGTTTTTCATTTTCGTTCAATTACAAATTTATTATCAAAAAGTGTAAAAAAAAAAAGTTGACTAATAAAAATTAGTAATTAAAATATTATATGAATTAAAAATGTACAAACATGAAAAGTGTGATTGAAAAGTATGTAAAAGAAAAATGTAAATGAAAAGAATATAAACCCTCAAAAAAATAATAAATAAAAAACAAATTAAACATATGAGTCTCAAGTATAAGTAGGAGAAATCAAATCAAATAAATTTATTTATACCTTCTCCTAAGTTAAAAAAAAATATGGTGCAAACTGATAAATTCTATAATGTTATATAGTGTCATTGTGTTTATTTAATGTCATATTTTTCAATTTTTTTTGAATTTTAATACTTCATTAATTTGTAACAAAAAAGTTTAAAATAAAATCAGATTGATTTGTAACAAAATGATAGTCATTTCGAAAAAAAATGGTAAGAAATAAATGTTTAATTATTTAAACTTTCTTTATATAAATCAATGAAAATCATAAAAAAAAAATTCAAAAAAATAAAAATAAAATTGTAAAATTACAATAAAAATGTAGAAATAAAATTATAAAGTATGATAATTTTTCATTTTCGTTTTATTAAAAATTCATTATCAAAAAATAAAAAAAATGCTATCTAATAATAATTAATAATAAAATATTTAATGAATATATGTACAAGCATTAAAAGTATGATGAAAAATTTTAAATGAAAAATACAAATAAAAATGTAAATATAAGCCCTAAAAACAATAAGTAAAAAACAAATCAAACATATAAAACTCAAGTATAGATTAGAGAAATCAAATCATTAATAAAATCATACCAAAAAATTAATAAAGAAAAAACAAATTAAACATGTGAATCTCAATTATAAGTGATCAAAATAAAATTAAATAATTTTATTTATACCTTTTGTTAAGCTTTAAAAAAATATGGCGTAAACTAATAAATTTTATACATGTTATTTAAAATGTATTATTAAGTATATTCACAATCATATTTTTCAATTTTTTTAAATTTTAATGTTTCGTTAATCTATAACAAAAAAGTTTAAAATAAAATCTACATCAACTCATAACAAAATGACTGCGTCATTTCACAAAAAATGGTAATAAATCGTGTTGTTTGGTTTTTTAACTTTTTTCATACAAATTAACGAAAATATAAAATTTACAAAAATTAAAAAATAAAATGGTAAAATTACCCAAAAAAATATAGATGTAAAATTCACAAAATATGGTAATTTTTCATTTTTGTTTAATTACCATCTCCTTATCAAGATGTAAAAAAAATGTTGTATATTAATAATTAATAATAAAATATTTAATGAATAAAAAATTACAAACGTGAAAAAGTGCGATTGAGAAATGTGTAAGAAAGTATATATAAAAATGTGAATATATGTCATGAATAAACAAATCAAACATACAAATATTAAGTATAAGTGAGAGAAATCAAATCAAATAATTTTATTTATACCTACTCTAAACTTTAAAAAAATGTGATGCAAACTAATAAATTTTACACATGTTATCTAAATGTGTCATTAAGTGTATTTAGCATCATATTTTTTAATTTTTGTGAATTTTAATGTTTTGGTAAAAAAGTTTAAAATAAAATCAACATTTGACATCTTGTAACAAAATGACGATGTCATTTCGCAAAAATATAATAAACTGATGTTTTATTTTTAAAATTTTTGCATATAAATAAGCAAAAACATTAAAATTCACAAAAATTAAAAAATAAAATATGTAAAATTACCAAAAACGTAGAAAAAAAAATCTGTTTACTCACAGGATAAAGGATGTGTTTCTCCCTCTAGTTAACTGGATGTCGTTCTCTCTCTTCATGCTTTAGTTCTGCTTCATAACACCTAAGAGAAAATTGTTATCAATACACTGAATATCTTCGAATGTAGAAAGAAAAAGTAAGACATTTCGTGACAAATTGATTGGTTGAATTTAGTATTATCGTTCAGTTGACAGATAATACAAGACAAGGAAAAAAATTATAAAGAAAATGTTCATGGCGAATACTGAATGAAATTTAAGATGTATAATGCCAATAAATCTGTTATTGTAACAACATCACCAGCAGCTTCAATATTCTACAAGATACGAACCAAAAACAATGACATACAAACTATAGAACCCTCTTTATATATGATATACAAAGTATGAAGATCAATTCATAAGTCACCTTTTGCCTTAATAATTTCACAAACTTGACTATAAAACAATGAGGACTTTACAAAGGTGAAAGAAAATATGCTAACCATATAGCCTAGAAAGGTAAAAGTAAAATTGCGACTTAGTAATGTGGTGAGCACATCATAAATGCAGAAGAAGAAATAAAGTACACTAAAGGAGGGACACACCTGTGTTTCTCTTAAAGTTAAGTGGAAAATATCAACAGGTATCTTATGATCCCAAAGCCTTGACAAACGCAGCACTGCCTTTGCAGAAGCAAGCCTCAAATGAGCCTTATCAACTGAGCTGCAAGATGGCATATATGAGTACGGAGTATCTAAACCCCAGAAACAATGTGAAATGAAAAAGAGAAAAACTGACAATTTTCAGATAAATTAATTAAAATGTTTAGCTCCGTGAAGCTGATATACCTTGACTGTAGGTCCTTTGATATTTCACCATAAGACAGCATGTTTCTCAGGATAGCCAGAAGACCGTCTATACCAGTATGAACATGAGCATCTTTGACTGGCAAGTAGCTTTTCACAATGGTTTTGATGCCATATATCTGCAGCAAAGAAAGAAAAAAAAGAGAGACAGAGAGAAAAGGTTAAAATGGCAAACTTTGAAGCACTTTCCAAAGTATCTAAAAATATAGAATAGAACATTTTCCTACCTTCAAAACACAAAGATCACTTTTATCATCCCAAGATATTCTTGAGTGGCCTTCTTTCTGAAACCGTGAAACAACCATGAACATAGAAATTAACCACATCCATGCTTATCATATAAAGGAGCCATATTAGAATTTGAAACGCTAACAGTCACTTTTCAGAATCTTGTTCATTATAAATACCTCAATTTCACTCTCTCTAGTTTCAACTACAGGCATTGCAGTCTGTGCTATACACCCCAGAGACTGCAACACTGCAGGTAGATGTGTTTTCTTCTCCAGCATATCTACAAGTCTCTGCATATAAGGTGAGAACAATCAGACAAAAAAAAATTAGAAATACAGGGAAAATCACACCTACTTCCTTTGAGATCCAAATTACGCTTCCTACTTTGTTGGAAAAGTAGACCTACTTCCCGTACATCATTTATTGTTCTTATACTTTGACACCTTTACTTTTCAAGAAATCACACATACATCCCTTACTATTATACACAGACCATACAGTCTACTTGAAAATAAAAAAGACAAAGCATGAGAGGTACATGTAATTTTTCAACCAATTGTTTACGTGTAATTAGCACTACCGTCAAGGAAGATACAGTCATCCAGTAACAAATAAATTAAATATATCAAACCTTGTAAAGATCAGAAAGGGATTTCAGGCCATCATCCTTTGTTATCGCAGCTAGAGCATGCACAGCATACTTGGCCTGTCTCCGACTACCTTCTAAACATAGTCTCTCCAACATAAGGTCTACAGAACTGCATGAAACAAGGAGCAGTAACAATATTGTAAAAGGAAATGGATTTAACAGTTATCAAACTTAACAGTATACTCTCTCCATTATAAGGTCTACAGAATTACCTAAAACAAGAAGCAATGAGAATATTGTAAAAGAAAATGGATCTAAAAGAGTTATCAAATTTAAAGTGGCACCTTGATGTAACTGCGAGCTGTTAACGAATAGTACCACCAGCCTTTGCCAAAATATTCAAAACACCCTCTTTAATCATATCATCATTATCCTTAAGTAAATTCACCAGCTCCTCTTCAGTGCCACTAAAAAGATATGGACAGTAACGAGCAATTATCTGCATTTCATCATAAGTTAACCAGAAAGTTAGAAAAGGAGATTCCAATATTTCAAAATTTCAGTCCAAAATGACAGAAAATGTGCCACTGATTGATAACAAGATCATAGAAGTGCGTGAAATAGTTGAAAGGGGGAACTATAAGAATACAAGCTAGCTATCACAACACTGTTTTAAGAATTGATAAACCATTATCAGATCCAAACAGCTTAAATATAAGAGATGAATGTGCTTCATGACATGGTATTGATGCCTCTTTCAACAAAAAGCACAATTCTTGCCACTCCATTCCCTCAATCTAAACTCAAATCATGGTATTGACAGGATGGTGCTATCTCTACAGTTTAAGCTTAAAAGGGTTCCACACGTCGAATTGTGTTAGATATACCAAGAAAATCATTCATTGGCCTTCTCAAATCTGAAAAAACATACAGAAAAGTTTAGAAACTCTTTCTTTGCCCCCCACCCCAACACAATGAACTAAAGCAAATGATTTAAAGTATACAATATATAATACATAATAAAAATATCCAAAAACCAAGTGCTATGAGTTAAAAAACCTAGAAATGGCACATTCTTACCACTAATATATTCATACAAGACTGTGTATGATGATCACTCTCTGTGGACTTATGTGTGATGATTTCTGAAAGAATAGCTTTTACATGCTCCTTGTTGAAAAGCAAATAGGAACACTTTATATAGAAGGTACTCAGAAATTCATAGAGATGATGTTTTTCACCAAGTATTTTAAGCAAATCATCCTGGAGATAAAAAGTAGATAAACAAACAACATCCATAATTAGAAAAAGAAACATAAGAGCAGTTAGTCTAAATCGTAATGAGATATTACCGTTTGATTGTTCAAATACTACTCTCCTGAGTCCTAATAGACTTCTAAAGTTGAATAACTCCTTAAAATTACAGTGTTTACATCTATGCAGATCATCTAATTGGAAACTTCTTAAAAAAGTTCATACAAGTAACTGAAAATCCTATACTGAGACGTGTAAAATGCATTAGCAACAAGTTCTGAAGCTTATAAATATATCCCATAGGAAATGGATTTGGGTATAAACTTTAAAGATTCAATATTCAATTCACATAGCTTCACCTCAAAGATCAATTCCCTAGCAGTTTGTAACGATGATTTCCCCAATCCGCATCTTCAAAACCATATGTATCAGTTTCAGACTATATTACCCGGTATTCACGAGTTTGATGGAAGCTAGTATTTGGATCAACAATATCTGTGAAAATTTTCCAGATACTAGCATCTTGTAATTGATCAAAAATCTGGAAACTCTCTTCAGCCTTTACTGGGTCAGCAAATGAACGTGACATTGCACGGAAGCAG
Source organism: Hylodesmum podocarpum (assembly GCA_026586105.1). Classification (NCBI taxonomy): domain Eukaryota; kingdom Viridiplantae; phylum Streptophyta; class Magnoliopsida; order Fabales; family Fabaceae; genus Hylodesmum; species Hylodesmum podocarpum. Next base: position 39,470 of record JALJEV010001021.1, read on the forward strand.
AATGCGATCTTCTTTTGGACCTCAGGAGTGTCTTTTCCCAGCATTTAACAGAAATCAATCCCTTTTCCCTTCAAATTTCCTTTCAACATCTATCTTCTAACTTCCAAAGTAACCTACCTGACTAACCTGTCTCAGAGCTAGATACTTTTGCATCTCTTCCTGTAACCTAGTTCCAAAGTTGCACCACGATAACTGAAAATGTCAGATACAAGAAGGAGTACATGCCGTTACATTGATCAAAAAAGCTTACCTTTGTTTTTGCTCAAGTATCTTTTCAAGGGCCTTGACCTGAACTTCATCAATTCCAGAGAAGATCTCAACCCAACGTTTCACAATATCATTGATGGAAAACTCTGATGGAAACAGGGACCCACATAGAATAGATTAAATTGTATCTGATCTGCAGGATAAAGTGAACAAAAGTAATATCAGTAACTAGAACATTTTGCTGAAAAAAAAAATAAACAATACCAAAAAGGAAAAAGAAATTAAAACTTGGTGGACTACTAAACAGTTTTCACTGCTAAGACATCCATCTCTGTCCATTTTAAAGTACATAGAAAAACAAAGCAATGGACAACTTGAAAGTCCAACCTAGTACGACAACAGCTTTCTGAATGATAAAGTCGATTAGCTATAAGGAGGGGCCAATTGAATTTCTTTATTCATTCTATTTTTAATCGTGAATAGTTTAAAATCATCCTAATAATCTTCCTAATTACTAAGTGAAGAAAGTAATGGATGATTTTTTAAATGCATTGACTTGGTCACTTAAAACTTTATCCAGTATTAGGAGGATATGTTAAAATTCTTTCATTAAGATTACACCAAAGAGTTAGGATCTATACAACACAACATACTAACCTATATGGTATTGTGGTAAATATTGAGTTAAATGTTTTTGTCTATCCACAATATAATTAATTAAATAAACTTCATCTTGAAAAATAGAAAGTCGTGGATAGCATTTAGTCATTTAAAATTTTACAACTATTTCAATCTTAGTATTCTCTAAATAAAAACAGAGATTATAAATTTGGTGCACCGTCTATTTACATTATTTTTCACTGTAGACTAATATCATATTAGTACCTTATTTAATGAGTTTGACCATGTTAAGCATAACTTGATAAGTTAAAGTCACTAATTATGTGGCAATACATCATTGAAGCAAGTACAAACCTTTCTTATATTGATAGTGAATCAAAATTAAATTAAAGAATTTTTTCATAAAGAAACATCTAACAAATTATCAATATAAACTTAGGCACATGGTATAATATTTGATTATTTAATCTGAGATCAAAACCTCAACCTCACATTAAAAAATATTCAGCATATAAGATAAGAAGCTGTAATTAGTGGTGTTATATTAAGTTTTAATACACACCGGCTTTCTCAATAAATCTGAAGAGTTAAACTGAAGATTATGTAGCTTCAGATGAACCTTGTAAATATTTCCTTAGTATTTTTTGTTTGGTGATCATATTCAGAGAAGCATTTTGTCACAATAGTGTATTCAAAATTACAAATAAAATTAATTTTAAGAAAATAACAGTTCAGTCCTTATTCTATTCTCAAATAACAGTGATGATTTATTCTACCTATGTCTTAAAACATCAAACAACTTATGGAAAAGCAAAAACCCTTGCAAAAAAATGACTAGGATGCAGATAAGGACAAAGATATTATCAAATACCTTATGCAGCATCAGTGTTTCACCTTAAATCTTTGTCATAGAAACATCTAAAGATCTTCCCTAGAATCCAGTCATATTCACTTGGATTAACTGCCTTGGAACTATTCTTGCAAAAACTCGATATATCTCAGCCAATCTCTCCATGGTATACTTTTAACAAGTAGCTGGAAATGTAAAACCAAACAAGGAATTGGGATGCAGTGAGTTAAAATTACCAGAGTTAAGAGAATGTTCGAAAAAGGGTAATTTAGATTTTAAAAGGTATACATACAGATTTATCATGAAGCTGCTCAGCAACAAGTTTCACAGTTTCAAGAGGGACTGCAATTAGAGTATGACATGCCATATCGCAGTTCCTTCCTGACATTAAGACTATATTTACCTGAATGGATAGTACATTTAAAATTAATAATTGACATATTTTGTAAAAAGAAATTAAGAAATTATTCACAGAAAGGACACTCCTGGGTTAGACCATGTAAGCATGACATGCAACTATTATACCAAAACAAACACCTAAGCAAGCCTGGAGATATACAACCTGCTAGGGGATGAGAGAGTAATATTTAAGTTTTATCTTACAAATGTTCTTTTTATTATTTCATAAAGTTGCATTAAAATATAACTTCCGGGTTTTCACATGTCCTGAAGCATTAAATCCAGTACAAATTTGCATAAATCCAAGCAAACATCATCACATGTAATCAATCAGGAGAAGTATATGAAAGTCAATAGAAGCATTATATCTTTCAAATTACATTACCTGTGTTAATCTCAGCTTTAGATACAATGGAATCTTCAGGGTTTGATAACTCAGATTCCTCTTTGGTATCCTCTTGACCAAAATTAATTTTTGATGCACCTTTTTGTCCGCGTTTTACATGCTTGCTAAGAGATTGCTTACCATTAACTCTAAACAATAAAATCATACAAGTTATAATGATCGAACACTGGATAAAATCATAAATGTACAATATAATCTCATTTTTCCCACTGACAATTTTTTTGTCTTTTTACTTGCTGAACCAGTAGAACTTCTCTGCTTCTTCCCAGTAGACCTATAAAACAATCAAGAAAAACAACCCACAAGAGCAAGACAGCATATTCAGAATGGGGTACAAGACATTCAATTAAGCAAGAAGAAATAAAACAGAAAAACACATAACGCACTTAAAGCAGATGAACATTCAACTTCATCAAAAATATTAAATAAATTTTCATATTCCTCCAAATACTAAACTAAAACTAATTTGTAAAGGGAATACTTACACTTCACGGGAAGAGGGAGTTTTTGAGGGCTTTGGTCTCTGGAAAAATCATAATATAAAGATGAATGAAACTTCAAAGATATTCAATATCTTTTAGTGGAAACAGCAGAATAAAAGAACTGCTTCAAAGAAAGAAGGAAGAGTAATGGAAAATTAGAGACCTTATTAGGTTTGCCACCCTTGTCAATAAGCTCGCTACTTTTCCAAACAGAGCACTTCAACATCCCCATCACTGTATAATATCTTCCACATGACATGCAACAGTACATTTGTGTCAGAATTGTAAGTAAGTAGGCCGAATAACTTTGCACTGATTCAGGTGTAAACTTACCACATGTTTCCTCTTTGAAGTGTCATAAGACTTGACAGTGCCTTCATAAAATCTGCAGAACATCAATGCACCCAATGGAACTTTAATCAGAAATCCTAGGAATACTAGAAGAAATTCGGGATTTTCGAAATTTGTTTCTACAGTTTAAAGAAAGCGTACAAGAAGCACATTAGATGGTAGAAAGCCATACACTAATAATTAACCCAGAGCCAGCAAAAATTTAATGTAATTAATCAGAACAAATACAACATGAAAATCTAAGTGGCAAACTAAGAATAAAACAGTCAAAGGAAGCAACGAAACCCATGAGTCATCTTTAGAGAATGTGATCAAAATGCTTATAACATGACTAAAAAAATTTAAAAAATGAGTTTTTGTTTCTGTCTAACAAAAATGGAGCCACCCATTTACTGTTTTGCTTCTACAACTGATCTCTGAAAATTTAATATAAGCACTTACTCCTTATCCAAAGGCCGCCAAACTTTAATTCTGCGACCAATTAGATCTTCTGCATCACTTTCACCATCTTTTGTTGTACACTACATGGGAAAAGAAAAAAGTTAGATCAAATCAAACTATTATCCAACAGATTTGCTGGAGCCCAAACATTATAGCATGTCATAAAGACACTACTCAATGAGAACAACTACAAAATACCTTGGCCAATCCTCCTATACTTTTTCTTTTCAGCTTTCTAGCAGATCCCGTGGATGACTTGAGATTGCCAGTTTTAGTCTTGCTAGTTGGCTTTGAATTATCAGGATTCTGCAAGAGGTAGAAAATAAGAAGTCTACAACACTGAAAATTCAACTTTAAGATCCTAATGTACAAATCTGTGTGACAGTAAGATTTTACCTTCATGTCATGCTCTTCAGATCTGTCGGAGTCATTGTCATGATAGCTCTTGGAGGCCTTAACTTTTGCTTCTATTGAGGGCTCATTGCCTTTAACCTTTTTTCTTTGCTTAGTTTTGCTACCTGTATCAGGGGTAAATTTTGCACTCGACAGCAACTTCACTCCAGAGATGTCTTCAGAAACTCTTGGAGGAGCCTTTGGTGGAGTACTACTTGACCTTGATTTTCCATGGGCAAAGGACGACCGCTTACGTTTAGGCACTGGAACAAGGGTTACTGCTTCTGGTTTTCGTTTTTTAATTGTTGCACACTCCAGATCCTTCTGCAACTTCTTACTCGATGAATTTTCAGGACCATTACTTGATTCAAAATTAGTGGATAATCCCAAGTTGTCTAAATTAATTTCTCTGACCATATTTAAGATGTCAATATCATTTTCGGCCTTTTTTGTTTCAGCTGGCACGGCCTTTTTCTTTTTCACTCTTTTGCCCTTGGTTCCCGGGATTTTATGTCCTTTATTATTTTTCCAAGAGGCATTTCGTTTTTTGTCTCTTTCACTGTCCTTTAAAGCATCATCCCCAGCTAATTGAGATGGAACCTGACAAATGGAAGAAACATTATCACATGACCAAGATTTATGAAGCACTAAAGTCGCTTTTTAACTTCACAATTTGCATCAAACATACCATGTCTAATTCAAGCGATTCAAAGTGAGCCAAGGCACTTTTATCAGTCAACCAGGATTTCACTTCGCTTACCTGCCAAATGAAATAAACGACACTAATAATCATTTGAAATATCCAAGATCTTAAATATATGTTCAAATGTCCACGAAGATAACTACAAACTCAAGTTTTATGTATATAATAAAGCTTATGAAAACAACCCAATTCACATTCTATTGACCATATAATCACAGGGAAATGTCTTCTAACTAATTATGCAAATGTCTATATCAGATCTCCAACATCAAAAAAGTGTGATTCAGTCAAAATATCAAGTACCTGTACCTTGTGTTGACCTAAAGTAACAACAAAATCTACAACTTAAAAGTTAAAACACAGCATTCAAAATTATTAGCAACTATTTGAGGGCATTTGTATAGCACGAGAAAGTAACACTTGGCAATTTAGCATACGAGAAGGGAAGTATAGAATGTGACAAGAAATGAGAATACCATGGTGTCAGTTTCCTTCTCACACACTTTGTATAGCGTTGGAGGTAGAGAAACTGAAGGAGACAATCCTTGCAAATCAACATCCTTCTGTACTAATCGCTTAGTGATTTCTAACCCAAGGTCACATATGGCATGTGAATTCTGGCCATTCATTGATCACAAGTGTAAGATTACATTCTGATGGCTTTGACAATAGCAATTTTATCTAATTTGCAAAAGAAAAAAGGATTTATCCTCAACCTTTGATTTTGATGCATTAACCACATCTTCAGATTGCTTAATATTCCCAAATATAGAAGTGATGGCAGATATAATTTCCTTCTCTTTGTTAATAGCTACTTCTGACTTGACACCATCATCTCTTTGCACTAGCAGTAATAGTATCAGGTGTAACTTCCTGGAAATTCAGGACAGGATAAAAATTCTGTAAGAATGAGAGTACCCCACATATCTCATATTTTGAAGCTGTACAAACTATATCTATAGGTATTAGCCCAAGATACAAGCCACATTCATTTTCAGAAACATCATCAACAGTTAACAAAATCACTGGAGTACAAGAAATTAGTAAAATAGACAAATTTGCATTACAGCCAACAAAAAACTATGCAAACAGACCTTAAGTGCTAATGGAATTCAAACAGGGCAAATAAACTATAAACTATAAATAGATGCCGGAACTAATGAAATCAAAAACCTTTACTGCACACACACAAGTGAGGATTTTAAAATTATTCCAAGCTAAGATAATCTGAGCTTTTTCCATAAACTGCACAAAGGCACACTTTCAGCGAAAGCACATGCCTTACTTTACTTTTAAATCTGCATACAACTATCAATAAGCATTTTACAAGTCTCGTTTGAACCAGTTTTAAAAGAATGTCTAAATGCACTTTTCAATTAGCTTATTTTGGATGAATAATCACTTGAGTTTTGCAGGTTCCCAAGAACAATAAAACAAAAAGTGATTATTTCTCAAAATTAAAATGGGCCAAAGCATGGGCTAAATATGAATCTAGTATAGAGATGCCCTGCATGGGTAAGATAGTACCTGTATATATTATCATATGCTTCAACATCCTTGCACTAATCAATATTGGGGCAGCATATGTTAGCAAGGGCATGAACTGGGTATGGAAGGATGTATTCAGGGTACATAGTCAAGGAGTTTGTATCTGATTGCCCAGAAAGCTGCCTTGCTTGGTGATGCATGTGAATAATGTCATCCAGATTCTGCTTGTCCTGCATTAAAACAAGACGTCATAAAAACAAAAATATTGATGTCAAAGCTGGAAAGTTTGCAATTGCAAAAAAAGATTGAACCAATCAAAATATTACCTCTGCAAACTCCTCTGGCCAGGAATCCTTGGATCCAAATATGGTGAATATAAAGGAACATGCATATTTGAAATCTAAAAGGTTGTCTTTTATATACTGATGAACTTTGCCTAAGAAAACCTTCTTGGTTTGAGTGAAGCTAATCTATCAGAACCAAAAGAAGACACAGAGAAGCAGTTATTTCTACATTGGAATGAAAAGTTCAAAAACCAATTTTAGCCTAGAAAGTAAATTAACCAGCTCCTCTTCAGTGCCCACTAAAAAGATAAGGCACAAATTTGAAGTTGCCATGCTTCACATTTATCACATTGAACCCACTGCAGATAAAAATAGATGTTTATTGATACAAAATAAGTTGTCAATCCATGAACAACACAAGACATGTCGTACGCACCCATTCTTCTGTTTCCTCATCATTTTTCTTCTTTTCTCCTATTGTTTTCTCTCCTTCTCCCGTCTCTTCTCTCATTTTCTTCTCTTTCCCTCCTATCATTCTCTTCTTTATTTCTCCTCTCTTTTTCCTCTCTATTCCTACTAGACTCGCCACTAACCCTTCTCTCACTCTCCCACTTCCTTCCAAACTTACCGAATTTCTCCTCCAAGTTTGTATTCAACCTACTCATCAACACATCCATCATCTTTAAAGTCTTTGGTGATAGGTCATTACCAACACTAGGAGAACTAGTCATTGCTGCAAGAAAAGGTTAGTACACAAGAAAATATAATAGGAAATAAAGGAACTCACCACTCTCTAAGTGTATCCACTCACACTCGTGTTTCACACTTAGTGGCTTTTTCTCGAATGAATCTCTCTTGCCTTTTCCTCTCTATCTCTTGGTTCTCACTTAGGAATTATTCTCTAATCAATTATCAAGTCCTTATCAAACCAATGTGAAAGAGGAACAGCACCCATGCTAGGCTTAAGAAGTCCAAGGAGACAAAAACTCAAAGACAAAACTAGGAGTCCAAGGAAGACAAGCAATAAAAAGCTCAAAAATGAAAGAATGGCTACTCAAATGTGGAGTAAACTTTGGTGAGACATTGGCACATATATGGACAACAATTTAGCATGTATTTGCAGGGACAAACAAACCAAAACCGAGAGCAATACTATGTGCACCAAAACTGGACAGCAACCAAGCAGAAACGTGGCGACCGAATTTAAACTATGTTCTATAAATGTCTAGCCTTCTAAAAATTCAAACCAGTTGAAATACAAGGCTCCCGTAGTAATAGCATTAACACAATCCAGCAAGTGCAGTACAAGTGCTAAAGTGAAAATTACACCCAAAGTTAAAACTACACACTCAAGTCCAAAGGCAACTTGCACTAGAAATTCAACTTGAATGATGTGTGCTCAAAACAAGGTCCAAGGGTGTGTCTAATGATCAATTCCTTTCACTTTTTAATCAAACTTTTGTTTTTTGGATTCCTTTCATTTTGTTTTTGTATGGTTCACATTCACTTGATACTCTTTTTGAACCAATATATTTTTCTTTTCACTATTATTTTTCTTTCTTTCGTTTTTCTCACTTGTTTCTTTTCTTTATTTTGATTTTGTATCTTTTCCACACACTATGTATGGCTGGACCGAAACCACAATATGAAGATGAGCAACTTCCAAGTTCAATTTCAAGTACCCCAAACGAAAATCCCAAAGGGTTATACAAATTGGACCAAAAGAGTGCTCTAGAAGCTAACCAATTGCATGTTCATGTGAATCTTACACTAGAAGTTTCTTCTAACACTTGAAACCCATGTAAAACATGAAACCCAAATCAAAAATGGTGCAGCACATACATGTAAACTCACGGTTAAGAAGAGAAGATAACAATGACTAAACAAAACTACAAGAAAACACATCAAACAATGAAGCTTACAAAGAAAGTTACTCTAGAACAATGAAACTTGTTATGGAAGCTAAAGCAACTATGGGTAAAACTTCAAGACAAGCATGCATAGCCATGAAAACCCACGGTTTGAAGAGGAAACAAAGACGAAAAGCATGCTTAGACACAAACCAACCGAACAAAATTGAGACAACTCAAGGAAACAAAGACTAGGCTACTCAAAGAAGACATAGAACATGAAAAACTCAAAGGAAAACTAAGAAGTTTGGGAAAACCCATTACTAACCATTTGAAGAAAACGCAATGAAGAAGACAACAAGCCCATGGCCAATAAGCCTAGGAGGAACCGCCACAATGGAGATGAGGATCCATTGATAAGATTCAAGAAACCTTCCTAAGGAAGACAAGAGACTTATCTCTCACAAAACTCAAAGTTTTATTCAATTGGTCAAAAGTTCCTTACACTTTCGTTTTTGGCTATTTATAGGCTTAAGAAAACTTGAAGAGGAAGCTAAACCACATTAGAGTGTTCTACAAGTCAATGAATGAGAGCCACAAGTTCAAAGGTTCAAGTTCATGTCACTTTCAAGGGTGTTTCATGTCACTTTCAAAGGTTACATGCCACTCTCAAAGGTTACATGTCACTTTCCACTTGATTCTCATCCATTGGATGAGTGCATCTAATCAAGGGTTGAGATTTGCTCTTGGATTAGGCATGGATCCTAATCCAAGTGAAAATCTATTTGAACCAAATGCATTTCGATTCACAATTTGAAAATCAAACTTAAATGAAATTAAATTTAAATTTCAAATATGAATTTAATATGAACTTGAACTTAAATTCATTCACTCCTATTAAGCTTCACTCTTTAAGCTTACTAGCCCTTTAAGCACCATGTTAAGAAAACTCATAAATCGATGTTGTTTTATTTTTTAAACTATTTTCATACAAATTAACGAAAACATAAAAATTCACAAAAGTTAAAAAAAATTGAAAAATTACCCAAAAATTTAGAAGTAAAATTTAAAATAATATGATAATTTTTCATCTTCGTTCAAATACAAATTCATTATCAAAAAGTATAAAAAATATTGTCTAATAATAATTAGTAATAAAATATTTAATGAATAAAATACTTACAAACGTTGAAAAATGTGAGTGAAAAATGTGATTGAAAATTGAGTAAATGAAAAATACAAATAAAAAAATTGAATATAAAACTCAAGTATAAATTAGAGAAATCAAATCAAATAATATTATTTATACCTACTCCTATGCTCTAAGAAATTATGATGCGAACTAATAAACTTTATACTTTTTATCTATAATGTGTCATTAAGTATATTTACCATTATATATTTCAATTTTTGTAAATTTTAATGATTCTTTAATTTATAACAAAAAAGTTTTAAAAGTTTAAAATAAAAACTACATTGATTCGTAACAAAAATGATGATGTCATTTCACAATGGTAATAAATCGATATTATTTTATTTTTTAAACCTTTTTCCATACAAGTGTGGATTTTAAAATTATTCCAAAATAAGATAATATGAGCTTTTTCCACAAACTGCACAAAGGCAAACTTTCAGCGAAAGCATGTGCCTTACTTTATTTTTAAATCTGCATACAACCATCAATAAGCATTTTACAAGTCTCGTTTGAACCAGTTTTAAAAGAATGTCTAAATGCACTTTTCAATTAGCGTATTTTGGATAAATAATCACTTGAGTTTTGCAGGTTCCCAAGAACGTTAAAAAAAAAAAGTGATTATTTATCAAAATTAAAATGGGCCAAAACATGGGCCAAATATGAATCTAGTATAGAGATGCCCTGCATGGGTAAGATAGTACCTGTATATATTATCGTATGCTTCAACATCTTTGCACTCATAAATATTGGGGCAGCATATGTTAGCAAGGGCATGAACTGGGTATGGAAGGATGTATTCAGGGTACATAGTCAAGGAGTTTGCATCTGATTGCCCAGAAAGCTGCCTTGCTTGGTGAGGCATGTGAATAATGTCATCCAGATTCTGCTTGTCCTGCGTTCAAACAAGACGTCATAAAAACAAAAATATTGATGTCAAAGCTGGAAAGTTTGCAATTGCAAAAAAGATTGAACCAATCAAAATATTACCTCCGCAAACTCCTCTAGTCAGGAATCCTTGGATCCCAATATGTTGAATATAAAGGCACATGCATATTTGGCATCTAAAAGGTTGTCTTTTATATACTAAAGAACTTTGCCAAAGAAAACCTTCTTGGCTTGAGGGAAGCTAATCTATCAGACCGAAAAGAAGACAGAGAAGCAGTTATTTCTACATTGAAATGAAAAGTTCAAAAACAAATTTTAGCCTAGAAAGGTAAAAGTAAAGTTGTGACTTGGTAATGTGGTGAGCACATCATAAATGCAGAAGAAGAAATAAAGTACACTAAAGGAGGGACACACCTCTGTTGCTCTTAAAGTTAAGTGGAAAATATCAACAGGTATCTTATGATCCCAAAGCCTTGACAAACGCAGGACTGCCTTTGCAGAAGCAAGCCTCAAATGAGCCTTATCAACTGAGCTGCAAGATGGCATATATGAGTACAGAGTATCTAAACCCCAGAAACAATGTGAAATGAAAAAGAGAAAAACTGACAATTTTCATATAAATTAATTAAAATGTATAGCTCTGTGAAGCTGATATACCTTGACTGTAGGTCCTTTGATATTTCACCATAAGACAGCATGTTTCTCAGGATAGCCAGAAGACCGTCTATACCAGTATGAACATGAGCATCTATGACTGGCAAGTAGCTTTTCAAAATGGTTTTGATGCCATATATCTGCAGCAAAGAAAGAACAAGAGAGACAGAGAGAAAAGGTCAAAATGGAAAACTTTGAAGCACTATCCAAATTATCTAAAAATATAGAATAGAACATTTTCCTACGTTCAAAACACAAAGACTCACTTTTATCATCCCAAGATATACTTGAGTGGCTTTCTTTCTAAATCCGTGAAACAACCATTAAAATAGAAATTAACCACATCCATGCTTATCTTATAAAGGAGCCATATTAGATTTTGAAAAGCTTACACTATCACTTTTCAGAATCTTGTTCATTATAAATTCCTCAATTTCACTCTCTCTAGTTTCAAATACAGGCATTGCAGTCTGTGCTATACACCCCAGAGACTGCAACACTGCAGGTAGATGTGTTTTCTTCTCCAGCATATCTACAAGTCTCTGCATATAAGGTGAGAACAATCAGACAAAAAAAAATTAGAAATACATGGAAAATCACACCTACTTTCTTTGACATCCAAATTACACTTCCTACTTGGTTGGAAAAGTAGACCTACTTCCCATGCATCATTTATTGTTCTTATACTTTGACACCTTTACTTTTCAAGAAATCACACATACATCTCTTACTATTATGTACAGACCATACAGTCTACTTGAAAATAAAAAAGACAGCATGAGAGGTACATGTAATTTTTCAACCAATTGTTTACGTGTAATTAGAACTACCATCAAGGAAGATACAGTCATCCAGTACCAAATAAATTAAATATATGAAACCTTGTAAAGATTAGAAAGGGACTTCATGCCATCATCCTTTGTTATTGCAGCTAGAGCATGCACAGCATACTTGGCCTGTCTCCGACTACCTTCTAAACATAGTCTCTCCAACATAAGGTCTACAGAACTGCATGAAACAAGGAGCAGTAACAATATTGTAAAAGGAAATGGATTTAACTGAGTAATGAAACTTAACTGTATACTCTCTCCATTATAAGGTCTACAGAATTACCTAAAATAAGAAGCAATGAGAATATTGTAAAAGAAAATGGATCTAAAAGAGTTATCAAATTTAAAGTGGCACCTTGATGTAAGTGCGAGCTGTTAACGAATAGTACCACCAGCCTTTGCCAAAATATTCAAAACAACCTCTTTAATCATATCATCATTATCCTTAAGTAAATTCACCAGCTCCTCTTCAGTTCCACTAAAAAGATATGGACAGTAACGAGCAATTATCTGCATTTCATCGTAAGTTAACCAGAAAGTTAGAAAAGGAGATTCCAATATTTCAAAATTTCCAGTCCAAAATGACAGAAAACGTGGCACTGATTGATAACAAGATCATAGAAGTGCGTGAAATAGTTGAAAGGGGGGAACTATAAGAATACAAGCTAGCTATCACAACACTGTTTTAAGAATTGATAAACCATTATCAGATCCAAACAGCTTAAATATAGGAGATGAATGTGCTTCATTACATGGTATTGATGCCTCTTTCAACAAAAAGCACAATTCTTGCCACTCCATTCCCTCAATCTAAACTCAAATCATGGTATTGACAGGACGGTGCTATCTCTACAGTTTAAGCTTAAAAGGGTTCCACACGTCAAATTGTGTTAGATATACCAAGAAAATCATTCATTGGCCTTCTCAAATCCGAACAAGCATATAGGAAAGTTTAGAAATTCTTTCTTTGCCCCCCACCCCAACACAATGAACTAAAGCAAATGATTTAAAGTATACAATATATAATACATAATAAAAATATCCAAAACCCAAGTGCAATGAGTTAAAAAACCCAAGCACATTCTTACCACTAATATATTCATACAAGACTGTGTATGATGATCACTCTCTGTGGACTTATGTGTGATGATTTCTGAAAGAATAGCTTTTACATGCTCCTTGTTGAAAAGCAAATAGGAACACTTTAAATAGAAGGTACTCAGAAATTCATAGAGCTGATGTTTTTCACCAAGTATTTTAAGCAAATCATCCTGGAGATAAAAAGTAGATAAACAAACAACATCCATAATTAGAAAAAGAAACATAAGAGCAGTTAGTCTAAATCATAATGAGATATTACCGTTTGATTGTTCAAATACTACTCTCCTGAGTCCTAATAGACTTCTAAAGTTGAATAACTCCTTAAAATTACAGTGTTTACATCTATGCATATCATCTAATTGGAAACTTCTTAAAAAAGTTCATACAAGTAACTGAAAATCATATACTGAGACACGTGTAAAATGCATTAGCAACAAGTTCTGAAGCTTATAAATATATCCCATAGGAAATGGATTTGGGTATAAACTTTAAAGATTCAATATTCAATTCACATAGCTTCACCTCAAAGATCAATTCCCTAGCAGTTTGAAACGATGATTTCCCCAATCCGCATCTTCAAAACCATATGTATCAGTTTCAGACTATATTACCCGGTATTCACGAGTTTGATGGAAGCTAGTATTTGGATCAACAATATCTGTGAATATTTTCCAGATACTATCTTGTAATTGATCAAAAATCTGGAAACTCTCTTCAGCCTTTACTGGGTCAGCAAATGAACTTGACATTGCACGGAAGCAGAATGCGGTCGTCTTTTGGACCTCAGGAGTGTCTTTTCCCAGCATTTAAAAGAAATCAATCCCTTTTCCCTTCAAATTTCCGTTCAACGTCTATCTTCTAATTTCCAAAGTAACCTACCTGACTAATCTGTCTCAGAGCTAGATACTTTTGCATCTCTTCCTGTAACCTAGTTCCAAAGTTGCACCATGATAACTGAAAATGTCAGATACAAGAAGGAGTACATGCCGTTACATTGGTCAAAAAAGCTTACCTTTGTTTTTGCTCAAGTATCTTTTCAAGAGCCTTGACCTGAACTTCATCAATTCCAGAGAAGATCTCAACCCAACGTTTCACAATATCATTGATGGAAAACTCTGATGGAAACAGGGACCCACATAGAATAGATTAAATTGTATCTGATCTGCAGGATAAAGTGAACAAAAGTAATATCAGTAACTAGAACATTTTGCTGAAAAAAAAAATAAACAATACCAAAAAGGAAAAAGAAATTAAAACTTGGTGGACTACTAAACAGTTTTCACTACTAAGACATCCATCTCTGTCCATTTTAAAGTACATAGAAAAACAAAGCAATGGACAACTTGAAAGTCCAACCTAGTACGACAACAGCTTTCTGAATGATAAAGCCGATTAGCTATAAGGAGGGGCCAATTGAATTTCTTTATTCATTCTATTTTTAATAGTGAATAGTTTAAAATCATCCTAATAATCTTCCTAATTACTAAGTGAAGAAAGTAATGGATGATTTTTTAAATGCATTGACTTGGTCACTTAAAACTTTATCCAGTATTAGGAGGATATGTTAAAATTCTTTCATTAATATTGCACCAAAGAGTTAGGATCTATACAACACAACATACTAACCTATATGGTATTGTGGTAAATATTGAGTTAAATGTTTTTGTCTATCCACAATATAATTAATTAACTAAACTTCATCTTGAAAAATAGAAAGTCGTGGATAGCATTTAGTCATTTAAAATTTTACAACTATTTCAATCTTAGTATTCTCTAAATAAAAACAGAGATTATAAATTTGGTGCACCGTCTATTTACATTATTTTTCACTGTAGACTAATATCATATTAGTACCTTATTTAATGAGTTTGACCATGTTAAGCATAACTTGATAAGTTAAAGTCACTAATTATGTGGCAATACATCATTGAAGCAAGTACAAACCTTTCTTATATTGATAGTGAATCAAAATTAAATTAAAGAATTTTTTCATAAAGAAACATCTAACAAATTATCAATATAAACTTAGGCACATGGTATAATATTTGATTATTTAATCTGAGATCAAAACCTCAACCTCACATTAAAAAATATTCAGCATATAAGATAAGAAGCTGTAATTAGTGGTGTTATATTAAGTTTTAATACACACCGGCTTTCTCAATAAATCTGAAGAGTTAAACTGAAGATTATGTAGCTTCAGATGAACCTTGTAAATATTTCCTTAGTATTTTTTGTTTGGTGATCATATTCAGAGAAGCATTTTGTCACAATAGTGTATTCAAAATTACAAAAAAATTAATTTTAAGAAAATAACAGTTCAGTCCTTATTCTATTCTCAAATAACAGTGATGATTTATTCTACCTATGTCTTAAAACATCAAACAACTTATGGAAAAGCAAAAACCGTTGCAAAAAAATGACTAGGATGCAGATAAGGACAAAGATATTATCAAATACCTTATGCAGCATCAGTGTTTCACCTTAAATCTTTGTCATAGAAACATCTAAGGATCTTCCCTGGAATCCAGTCATATTCACTTGGATTAACTGCCTTGGAACTATTCTTGCAAAAAAACTCGATATATCTCAGCCAATCTCTCCATGGTATACTTTTAACAAGTAGCTGGAAATGTAACCAAACAAGGAATTGGGATGCAGTGAGTTAAAATTATCAGAGTTAAGAGAATGTTCGAAAATGGGTAATTTAGATTTTAAAAGGTATACATACAGATTTATCATGAAGCTGCTCAGCAACAAGTTTCACAGTTTCAAGAGGGACAACATTTAGAGTATGACATGCCATATCGTAGTTCCTTTCTGACATTAAGACTATATTTATCTGAACGGAGAGTACATTTAAACTTAATAGTTGACATATTTTGTAAAAAGAAATTAAGAAATTATTCACAGAAAGGACACTCCTGGGTTAGACCATGTAAGCATGACATGCAACTATTATACCAAAACAAACACCTAAGCAAGCCTGGATACATACAACCTGCTAGGGGATGAGAGAGTAATATTTAAGTTTTATGTTGTACAAATGTTCTTTTTATTATTTCATAAAGTTGCATTAAAATATAACTTCCGGGTTTTCACATGTCCTGAAGTATTAAATCCAGTACAAATTTGCATAAATCCAAGCAAACATCATCACATGTAATCAATCAGGAGAAGTATATGAAAGTCAATAGATGCATTATATCTTTCAAACTACATTACCTGTGTTAATCTCAGCTTTAGATACAATGGAATCTTCAGGGTTTGATAACTCAGAATCCTCTTTGGTATCCTCTTGACGAAAATTAATTTTTGATGCACCTTTTTGTCCGCGTTTTACATGCTTGCTAGGAGATTGCTTACCATTAACTCTAAACAACAAAATCATACAAGTTATAATGATAGAACACTGGATAAAATCATAAATGTACAATATAATCTCATTTTTCCCACTGACAATTTTTTTGTCTTTTTACTTGTTGAACCAGTAGAACTTCTCTGCTTCTTCCCAGTAGACCTATAAAACAATCAAGAAAAACAACCCACAAAAGCAAGACAGCATATTCAGAATGGGGTACAAGACATTCAATTAAGCAAGAAGAAATAAAACAGAAAAACACATAACGCACTTAAAGCAGATGAACATTCAACTTCTTCAAAAATATTAAAGAAATTTTCATATTCCTCCAAATACTAAACTAAAACTAATTTGTAAAGGGAATACTTACACTTCACGGGAAGAGGGAGTTTTTGAGGGCTTTGGTCTCTAGAAAAATCATAATATAAAGATGAATGAAACTTCAAAGATATTCAATATCTTTTAGTGGAAACAGCAGAATAAAAGAACTGCTTCAAAGAAAGAAGGAAGAGTAATGGAAAATTAGAGACCTTATTAGGTTTGCCACCCTTGTCAATAAGCTCCCATCGCTCCTTTTCCCAACAGAGCACTTCAACATCCCCATCATTGTATAATATCTTCCACATGACATGCAACAGTACATTTGTGTCAGAATTGTAAGTAAGTAGGCCGAATAACTTTGCACTGATTCAGGTGTAAACTTACCACATGTTTCCTCTTTGAAGTGTCATAAGACTTGACAGTGCCTTCATAAAATCTGCAGAACATCAATGCACCCAATGGAACTTTAATCAGAAATCCTAGGAATACTAGAAGAAATTCGGGATTTTCAAAATTTGTTTCTACAGTCTAAAGAAAACGTACAAGAAGCACATTAGATGGTAGAAAGCCATACACTAATAATTAACCCAGAGCCAGCAAAAATTTAATGTAAATAATCAGAACAAATACAACATGAAAATCTAAGTTGCAAACTAAGAATAAATCAGTCGAAGGAAGCAGCGAAACCCATGAGTCATGTTTAGAGAATGCGATCAAAATGATTATAACATGACTAAAAATATTTAAAAAATGAGTTTTTGTTTCTGTCTAACAAAAATGGAGCCACCCATTTACTGTTTTGCTTCTACAACTGATCTCTGAAAATTTAATATAAGCACTTACTCCTTATCCAAAGGCCACCAAACTTTAATTCTGCGACCAATTAGATCATCTGCATCATTTTCACCATCCTTCGTTGTACACTACATGGGAAAAGAAAAAAGTTAGATCAAATCAAACTATTATCCAACAGATTTGCTGGAGCCCAAACATTATAGCATGTCATAAAGACACTACTCAATGAGAACAACTACAAAATACCTTGGCCAATCCTCCTATACTTTTTCTTTTCAGCTTTTTAGCAGATCCCGTGGATGACTTGAGATTGCCACTTTTAGTCTTGCTAGTTGGCTTCGAATTATCAGGACTCTGCAAGAGGCAGAAAATAAGAAGTCTACAACACTAAAAATTCAACTTTAAGATCCTAATGTACAAATCTGTGTGACAGTAAGATTTTACCTTATGTCATGCTCTTCAGATCCGTCGGAGTCATTGTCATGATAGCTCTTGGAGGCCTTAACTTTTGCTTCTATTGAGGGCTCATTGTCTTTAACCTTTTTTCTTTGCTTAGTTTTGCTACCTGTATCAGGGGTAAATTTTGCACTCGACAGCAACTTCACTCCAGAGATGTCTTCAGAAACTCTTGGAGGAGCATTTGGTGGAGTACTACTTGACCTTGATTTTCCATGGGCAAAGGACGACCGCTTACGTTTAGGCACTGGAACAAGGGTTACTGCTTCTGGTTTTCGTTTTTTAATTGTTGCACACTCCAGATCCTTCTGCAACTTCTTACTCGATGAACTTTCAGGACCATTACTTGATTCAAAATTAGTGGATAATCCCAAGTTGTCTAAATTAATTTCTCTGACCATATTTAAGATGTCAATATCATTTTCGGCCTTTTTTGTTTCAGCTGGCACGGCCTTTTTCTTTTTCACTCTTTTGCCCTTGGTTCCCCGGGATTTTATGTCCTTTATTATTTTTCCAAGAGGCATTTCGTTTTTGTCTCTTTCACTGTCCTTTAAAGCATCATCCCCAGCTAATTGAGATGGAACCTGACAAATGGAAGAAACATTATCACATGACCAAGATTTATGAAGCACTAAAGTCGCTTTTTAACTTCACAATTTGCATCAAACATACCATGTCTAATTCAAGCGATTCAAAGTGAGCCAAGGCACTTTTATCAGTCAACCAGGATTTCACTTCGCTTACCTGCCAAATGAAATAAACGACACTAATAACCATTTGAAATATCCAAGATCTTAAATATATGTTCAAATGTCCACGAAGATAACTACAAACTCAAGTTTTATGTATATAATAAAGCTTATGAAAACAACCCAATTCACATTCTATTGACCATATAATCACAGGGAAATGTCTTCTAACTAATTATGCAAATGTCTATATCAGATCTCCAACATCAAAAAAGTGTGATTCAGTCAAAATATCAAGTACCTGTACCTTGTGTTGACCTAAAGTAACAACAAAATCTACAACTTAAAAGTTAAAACACAGACATTCAAAATTATTAGCAACTATTTGAGGGGCATTTGTATAGCACGAGAAAGTAACACTTGGCAATTTAGCATACGAGAAGGGAAGTATAGAATGTGACAAGAAATGAGAATACCATGGTGTCAGTTTCCTTCTCACACACTTTGTATAGCGTTGGAGGTAGAGAAACTGAAGGAGACAATCCTTGCAAATCAACATCCTTCTGTACTAATCGCTTAGTGATTTCTAACCCAAGGTCACATATGGCATGTGAATTCTGGCCATTCATTGATCACAAGAGTAAGATTACATTCTGATGGCTTTGACAATAGCAATTTTATCTAATTTGCAAAAAAAAAAAGGATTTATCCTCAACCTTTGATTTTGATGCAATAACCACATCTTCAGATTGCTTAATATTCCCAAATATAGAAGTGATGGCAGATATAATTTCCTTCTCTTTGTTAATAGCTACTTCTGACTTGACACCATCATCTCTTAGCACTAGCAGTAATAGTATCAGGTGTAACTGCCTGGAAATTCAGGACAGGATAAAAATTCTGTAAGAATGAGTACCCCACATATCTCATATTTTAAAGCTGTACAAACTAAATCTATAGGTATCAGCCCAAGATACAAGCCACAATCATTTTCAGAAACACCATCAACAGTTAAAAAAATCACTGGAGTACAATAAATTAGTAAAATAGATAAATTTGCATTACAGCCAACAAAAAACTATGCAAAAAGACCTTAAGTGCTTATGGCGTTCAAACAGGGCAAATAAACTATAAATAGACAACGGAACTTATGAAATCAAAAACCTTTACAGCACACACACAAGTGTGGATTTTAAAATTATTCCAAGCTAAGATAATCTGAGCTTTTTCCATAAACTGCACAAAGGCAAACTTTCAGCAAAAGCATGTGCCTTACTTTATTTTTAAATCTGCATAAAACTATCAATAAGCATTTTACAAGTCTCGTTTGAACCAGTTTTAAAAGAATGTATAATGCACTTTTCAATTAGCTTATTTTGGATGAATAATCACTTGAGTTTTGCAGGTTCCCAAGAACGGTTAAAAAAAAGAGTGATTATTTCTCAAAATTTAAATGTGCCAAAACATGGGCTAAATATGAATCTAGTATAGAGATGCCCTGCATAGGTAAGATAGTACCTGAACTCATCAATATTTGGGCAGCATATGTTAGCAAGGGCATGAACTATGTTGGAAGGATGTATTCAGGGTACATAGTCAAGGAGTTTGCATCTGATTGCCCAGAAAGCTGCCTTGCTTGGTGATGCATGTGAATAATGTCATCCAGATTCTGCTTGTCCTGCATTAAAACAAGACGTCATAAAAACAAAAATATTGATGTCAAAGCTGGAAAGTTTGCAATTGCAAAAAAGATTGAACCAATCAAAACATTACCTCCGCAAACTCCTCTGGCCATGAATCCTTGGATCCAAATATGTTGAATATAAAGGCACATGCATATTTGGCATCTAAAAGATTGTCTTTTATATACTGAAGAACTTTGCCTAAGAAAAACTTCTTGGCTTGAGGGAAGCTAATCTATCAGATCAGACCAAAAAGAAGACACAGAAGCAGTTATTTCTACATTGGAATGAAAAGTTCAAAAACCAATTTTGGCCTAGAAAGGTACAAGTAAAGTTGTGACTCGGTAATGTGGTGAGCACATCATAAATGCAGAAGAAGAAATAAAGTACACTAAAGGAGGGACACACCTCTGTTGCTCTGAAAGTTAAGTGGAAAATATCAACAGGTATCTTATGATCCCAAAGTCTTGACAAACGCTGTACTGCCTTAGCAGAAGCAAGCCTCAAATAAGCCTTATCAACTTAGCTGCAAGATGGCATATATGAGTATAGAGTATCTAAACCCCAGAAACAATGTGAAATGAAAAAGAGAAAAACTGACAATTTTCAGATAAATTAATTAAAATGTATAGCTCCCTGAAGCTGATATACCTTGACTGTAGGTCCTTTGATATTTCACCATAAGAAAGCATGTTTCTCAGGATAGCCAGAAGACCGTCTATACCAGTACGAACATGAGCATCTTTGACTGCCAAGTAGCTTTTCACAATGGTTTTGATGCAATATATCTGCAGCAAAGAAGAAAAAGAGAGACAGAGAGAAAAGGTCAAAATGGTAAACTTTGAAGCACTATCCAAAGTATCTAAAAATATAGAATAGAACATTTTCCTACTTTCAAAACAAAATGATCACTTTTATCATACCAAGATATTCTTGAGTGGCCATCTTTCTGAAACCGTGAAACAACCATGAAAATAGAAGTTAACCACATCCATGCTTATCTTATAAAGGAGCCATATTAGAATTTGAAAAGCTTACACTATCACTTTTCAGAATCTTGTTCATTATAAATTCCTCAATTTCACTCTCTCTAGTTTCAAATACAGGCATGGCAGTCTGTGCTATACACCCCAGAGACTGCAACACTGCAGGTAGATGTGTTTTCTTCTCCAGCATATCTACAAGTCTCTGCATATAAGGTGAGAACAATCAGACAAAAAAAAATTAGAAATACATGGAAAATCACACCTACTTCCTTTGAGATCCTAATTACACTTCCTACTTGGTTGGAAAAGTAGACCTACTTCTCATGCATCATTTATTGTTCTTATACTTTGACACCTTTACTTTTCAAGAAATCACACATACATCCCCTACTATTATGTACAGACCATACAGTCTACTTGAAAATAAAAAAGACAAAGCATGAGAGGTACATGTAATTTTTCAACCAATTGTTTGCGTGTAATTAGCACTACCATCAAGGAAGATACAGTCATCAAGTAACAAATAAATTAAATATATGAAACCTTGTAAAGAACCGAAAGGGACCTGAGCCCATCATCCTTTGTTATTGCAGCTAGAGCATGCACAGCATACTTGGCCTGTCTCCGACTACCTTCTAAACATAGTCTCTCCAACATAAGGTCTACAGAACTGCATGTAACAAGGAGCAGTAACAATATTGTAAAAGGAAATGGATTTAACAGAGTTATCAAACTTAACGGTATACTCTCTCCATTATAAGGTCTACAGAATTACCTTAAATAAGAAGCAATGAGAATATTGTAAAAGAAAATGTATCTAAAAGAGTCATCAAATTTAAAGTGGCACCTTGATGTAACTGCGAGCTGTTCACGAATAGTACCACCAGCCTTTGCCAAAATATTCAAAACACCCTCTTTAATCATATCATCATTATCCTGAAGTATATTCACCAGCTCCTCTTCAGTGCCACTAAAAAGATAAGGCACAAATTTGATGTTGCCATACTTCACATTTATCACATTGAACCCACTGCAGATAAAAATAGATGTTTGTTGATACAAAATAAGCTGTCAATCCATGAACAACACAAGACATGTCGTACACACCCATTCTTCTGTTTCCTCATCATTTTTCTTCTTTTCTCCTATTGTTTTCTCTCTTTCTCCCGTCTCTTCTCTCATTTTCTTTCCCTCCTATCAATCTCTTCTTTATTTCTCCTCTCTTTTTCCTCTCTATTCCTACTAGACTCGCCATTAACCCTTCTCTAACTCTCCCACTTCCTTCCAAACTTACCGAATTTCTCCTCCAAGTTTGTATTCAACCTACTCATCAACACATCCATCATCTTTAAAGTCTTTGGTGATAGGTCATTACCAACACTAGGAGAACTAGCCATTGCTGCAAGAAAAGGTTAGTACACAAGAAAATATAATAGGAAATAAAGGAACTCACCACTCTCTAAGTGTATCCACTCACACTCGTGTTTCACACTTAGTGGCTTTTTCTCTAATGAATCTCTCTTGCCTTTTTCCTCTCTATCTCTTGGTTCTCACTTAGGAATTATTCTCTAATCAATTATCAAGTCCTTATCAAACCAATGTGAAAGAGGAACAGCACCCATGCTAGGCTTAAGAAGTCCAAGGAGACAAAAACTCAAAGACAAAACTAGGAGTCCAAGGAAGACAAGCAATAAAAAGCTCAAAAATGAAAGAATGGCTACTCAAATGTGGAGTAAACTTTGGTGAGACATTGGCACATATATGGACAACAATTTAGCATGTATTTGCAGGGAAAAACAAACCAAAACCGAGAGCAATACTATGTGCACCAAAACTGGACAGCAACCAAGCAGAAACGTGGCGACCGAATTTAAACTATGTTCTATAAATGTCTAGCCTTCTAAAAATTCAAACCAGTTGCAATACAAGGCTCACGTAGTAATAGCATTAACACAATCCAGCAAGTGCAGTACAAGTGCTAAAGTGAAAATTACACCCTTAGTCAAAACTACACACTCAAGTTCAAAGGCAACTTGCACTAGAAATTCAACTTGAATGATGTGTGCTCAAAACAAGGTCCAAGGGTGTGTCTAATGATCAATTCCTTTCACTTTTTAATCAAACTTTTGTGTTTGGATTCCTTTCATTTTGTTTTTGTATGGTTCACATTCACTTGATACTCTTTTTGAACCAATATATTTTTCTTTTCACAACTATTTTTCTTTTTTTCGTTTTTCTCACTTGTTTCTTTTCTTTATTTTGATTTTGTATCTTTTCCACACACTATGTATGGCTGGACCGAAACCACAATATGAAGATGAGCAACTTCCAAGTTCAATTTCAAGTACCCAAAATAAAAATCCCAAAGGGTTACACAAATTGGACCAAAAGAGTGCTCTAGAAGCTAACCAATTGCATGTTCATGTGAATCTTACACTAGAAGTTTCTTCTAACACTTGAAACCCATGTAAAACATGAAACCCAAATCAAAAATGGTGCAGCACATACATGTAAACTCACGGTTAAGAAGAGAAGATAACAAGGACTAAACAAAACTACAAGAAAACACATCAAACAATGAAGCTTACAAAGAAAGTTACTCTAGAACAATGAAACTTGTTATGGAAGCTAAAGCAACTATGGGTAAAACTTCAAGACAAGCATGCATAGCCATGGAAACCCACGGTTTGAAGAGGAAACAAAGACGAAAAGCATGCTTCGACACAAACCAACCGAACAAAATTGAGACAACTCAAGAAAACAAAGACTAGGTTACTCAAAGAAGACATAGAACATGAAAAACTCAAAGGAAAACTAGGTAGTTTGGGAAAACCCATTACTAACCATTTGAAGAAAACCCATTGAAGAAGACAACAAGCCCATGGCCAATAAGCCTAGGAGGAACCGCCACAATGGAGATGAGGATCCATTGATAAGATTCAAGAAACATTTCTAAGGAAGACAAGAGACTTATCTCTCACAAAACTCAAAGTTTTATTCAATTGGTCAAAAGTTCCTTACAATTTCGTTTTTGGCTATTTATAGGCTTAGGAAAACTTGAAGAGGAAGCTAAACCACATTAGAGTGTTCTACAATTCAATGAATAAGAGCCACAAGTTCAAAGGTTCAAGTTCATGTCACTTTCAAGAGTGTTTCATGTCACTTTCAAAGGTTACATGTCACTCTCAAAGGTTACATGTCACTTTCCACTTGATTCTCATCCATTGGATGAGTGCATCTAATCAAGGGTTGAGATTTGCTCTTGGATTAGGCATGGATCCTAATCCAAGTGAAAATCTTTTTGAACCAAATGCACTTCGATTCACAATTTGAAATGCAAACTTAAATGAAATTAAATTTAAATTTCAAATGTGAATTTAATATGAACTTGAACTTAAATTCATTCACTCCTATTAAGCTTCACTCTTTAAGCTTACTAGCCTTTTAAGCATCATGTTAAGAAAACTCATAAATTGATGTTGTTTTATTTTTTAAACTTTTTTCATACAAATTAACAAAAACATAAAAATTCACAAAAGTTAAAAATATTGAAAAATTACCCAAAAATTTAGAAGTAAAATTTAAAATAATATGATAATTTTCATCTTCATTCAATTACAAATTCATTATCAAAAAGTATAAAAAATATTGTCTAATAATAATTAGTAATAAAATATTTAATGAATAAAATACTTACAAACGTTGACAAATGAGAGTGAAAAATGTGATTGAAAATTGAGTAAATGAAAAATAAAAATAAAAAAATTGAATATAAAACTCAAGTATAAATTAGAGAAATCAAATCAAATAATATTATTTATACCTACTCCTATGCTCTAAGAAATTATGATGCAAACTAATAAACTTTATACTTTTTATCTATAATGTGTCATTAAGTATATTACCCATTATATATATTTCAATTTTTGTAAATTTTAATGATTCTTTAATTTATAATAAAAATGTTTTAAAAGTTTAAAATAAAAACTACATTGATTCGTAACAAAAATGATGATGTCATTTCACAATGGTAATAAATCGATATTATTTTATTTTTTAAAGCTTTTTTCATACAAATTATCGAAAACAACAAAATTCACAAAAATTATAAAATTATCCAAAAGTTTTACAAGTAAAATTTAAAAATTATCATAATTTATGAAATCAAAAACCTTTACTGCACACACACAATTGTGGATTTTAAAATTATTCCAAGATAATATGAGCTTTTTCCATAAACTGCACAAAGGCAAACTTTCAACGAAAGCATATGCCTTACTTTATTTTTAAATCTGCATACAACGATCAATAAGCATTTTACAAGTCTCGTTTGAACCAGTTTTAAAAGAATGTCTAAATGCACTTTTCAATTAGCTTATTTTGGATAAATAATCACTTGAGTTTTGCAGGTTCCCAAGAACGTTAAAAAAACAAAGTGATTATTTCTCAAAATTAAAATGGGCCAAAAGATGGGCTAAATATGAATCTAGTATAGAGATGCCCAGCATGGGTAAGATAGTAACTGTATATATTATCGTATGCTTCAACATCCTTGCACTCATCAATATTGGGGCAGCATATGTTAGCAAGGGCATGAACTAGGTATGGAAGGATGTATTCAGGGTACATAGTCAAGGAGTTTGCATCTGATTGCCCAGAAAGCTGCCTTGCTTGGTGAGGCATGTGAATAATGTCATCCAGATTCTGCTTGTCCTGCGTTCAAACAAGACGTCATAAAAACAAAAATATTGATGTCAAAGCTGGAAAGTTTGCAATTGCAAAAAAGATTGAACCAATCAAAATATTACCTCCGCAAACTCCTCTAGTCAGGAATCCTTGGATCCCAATATGTTGAATACAAAGGCACATGCATATTTGGCATCTAAAAGGTTGTCTTTTATATACTGAAGAACTATGCCTAAGAAAACCTTCTTGGCTTGAGGGAAGCTAATCTATCAGACCGAAAAGAAGATAGAGAAGCAGTTATTCCCTAGCAGTTTGTAACTATGATAATAGCACATCTTGTAATTGATCAAAAATCTGGAAACTCTCTTCAGCCTTTACTGGGTCAGCAAATGAACGTGACATTGCACGGAAGCAGAATGCGATCTTCTTTTGGACCTCAGGAGTGTCTTTTCCCAGCATTTAAAAGAAATCAATCCCTTTTCCCTTCAAATTTCCTTTCAATGTCTATCTTCTAACTTCCAAAGTAACCTACTGACTAACCTGTCTCAGAACTAGATACTTTTGCATCTCTTCCTGTAACCTGGTTCCAAAGTTGCACCACGATAACTGAAAATGTCAGATACAAGAAGGAGTACATGCCGTTACATTGGTCAAAAAAGCTTACCTTTGTTTTTGCTCAAGTATCTTTTCAAGAGCCTTGACCTGAACTTCATCAATTCCAGAGAAGATCTCAACACAACGTTTCACAATATCATTGATGGAAAACTCTGATGGAAACAGGGACCCACATAGAATAGATTCAATTGTATCTGATCTGCAGGATGAAGTGAACAAAAGTAATATCAGTAACTACAACATTTTGCTGAAAAAAAAAATAAACAATACCAAAAAGGAAAAAGAAATTAAAACTTGGTGGACTACTAAACAGTTTTCACTGCTAAGACATCCATCTCTGTCCATTTTAAAGAACATAGAAAAACAAAGCAATGGACAACTTGAAAGTCTGACCTAGTACGACAACAGCTTTCTGAATGATGAAAGTCGATTAGCTATAAGGAGGGGCCAATTGAATTTCTTTATTCATTCTATTTTTAATCATGAATAGTTTAAAATCATCTTAGTAATCTTCCTAATTACTAAGTGAAGAAAGTAATGGATGATTTTTTATGTTCCCGACATATTAAATGCATTGACTTGGTCACTTAAAACTTTATCCAGTATTAGGAGGATATGTTAAAATTCTTTCATTAATATTGCACCAAATAGTTAGGATCTATACAACACAACATACTAACCTATATGGTATTGTGATAAATATTGAGTTAAATGTTTTTGTCTATCCACAATATAATTAATTAAATAAACTTCATCTTGAAAAATAGAAAGTCGTGGATAGTCATATAAAATTTTACAACTATTTCAATCTTAGTATTCTCTAAATAAAAATAGAGATTTTAAATTTGATGCACCGTCTTTTTACATTATTTTTCACTACAGACTAATATCATATTAGTACCTTATTTAATGAGTTTGACAATGTTAAGCATAACTTGAGAAGTTAAAGTCACTAATTATGTGGCAATACATCATTGATGCAAGTACAAACCTTTCTTATATTGATTGTGAATCAAAATTAAATTAAAGAATTTATTCATAAAGAAACATCTAACAAATTATCAATATAAACTTAGGCACATGGTATAATATTTGATTATTTAATCTGAGATCAAAACCTCAACCTCACATTAAAAAATATTCAGCATATAAGATTAGAAGCTGTAATTACTGGTGTTATATTACGTTTTAATACGCACGGGCTTTCTCAATAAATCTGAACAGTTAAACTGAAGATTATGTAGCTTCAGATGAACCTTGTAAATATTTCCTTAGTATTTTTTGTTTGGTGATCATATTCAGAGAAGCATTTTGTCACAATAGTGTATTCAAAATTACAAATAAAATTAATTTTAAGAAAATAACAGTTCAGTCCTTATTCTATTCTCAAATAACAGTGATGGTTTATTCTACCTATGTCTTAAAACATCAAACAACTTATGGAAAAGCAAAAACCCTTGCAAGAAAATGACTAGGATGCAGATAAGGACAAAGATATAATCAAATACCTTATGCAGCATTAGTGTTTCACCTTAAATCTTTGTCATAGAAACATCTAAGGATCTTCCCTGGAATCCAGTCATATTCACTTGGATTAACTGCCTTGGAACTATTCTTGCAAAAACTCAATATATCTCAGCCAATCTCTCCATGGTATACCTTTTAACAAGTAGCTGGAAATGTAAAACCAAACAAGGAATTGGGACGCAGTGAGTTAAAATTATCAGAGTTAAGAGAATGTTCGAAAAAGGGTAATTTAGATTTTAAAAGGTATACATACATATTTATCATAATTTAGAGTATGACATGCCATATCACAGATAACATCCAAAACTTGCTTTCGAAAATTTTCATCAAAATCCAGCAACCGGTCACAAAGAGCAGGTAAAAGGTTGTATAAAGATTAATTTAGCAGATATAAATAACAATAATAATAATAGAAGAAGAACCTAAGACTGAATATCATGTACATGCATCCAATGGACTCACAAATTATTTGAGGAGCTTCGGCCCTTAAAGGATTTGACAGCAGAAAACTCTTTACATGCTTGAGGGTAGATGTCCGAACCCCAAAATCACTATCAGTCAATCTCTTTAAAAACTCTGAAAATGTAGGCTGAAATGTTTCAGCAATGGAGGATTCAGGTAGAGTAATTATATTGCCAATCAAGTTCACTGCTTTCAAACGAGCTTCCAGCTGATCAGCCTGCAAATGTCCAATTACAAATGAGAATCCAGGCATCAAATTTGAATGGCAATCAGGAGTATAACAAACTATGACACTTGCTAAATTTGATGGGGGAAAAAGTGACTCTTTGCGATGGTGATATTAAAAACTGTTTGGGGAGAAGGGTAGTAAATAGGAAGACAAAGTAAGAGTTTAGATTGTTAGAAGTGTTAGTTACTTAGAGAGTTGGATTTGGGCGAGGTCTAACTCAACTCTAAAAGTTAGCTTATGAGGTAACGATTCCACAAGCCTTTATAAGCTCTATTTTGGTCATATATATAGTTGGTGTGGAATCTCAGCACACCCCCTCATACCCAAGATTGGACATCTAAAGTGTAAAGATTATAGGACTGATTTTTCTTTTTACATTGCATTCAGAAAGTTGCAGGACCAAGTAGGTTTTTCGACAGCCGAGACTGACCCAACATCAGATCTATGATAACTCAACCCCAAAAACTAATCCATTCCCTTTCTTTGTTTTCTGTCTTGTGTCTCAAATTCTAAAGTGCACTATTTCATAAAGCATAACATGATAACAAAAAATTTACATAATGAAACATCTTAATAATGGCATCAAGGTCTGTTTGATGGAAATAAATGATACTTTAGAAACTGTGTAGAGCATTAGAAAAACAACAAATCAGTATTTACCATTAGCACTCCTGTGACATAAGGTAGAACTTCGGATAGGATCTGAGGAGAAAAGCAATAGAGATTATAGATAACTTCATGGTATTCAACTTGCTTTTCCATTGCCTTGCTGTCTCCTGACATTAATGATATCAAAAATTGTTTAATGATTGGTTCTAGTTTCTCCATGGATTGCTGTATGACATTCATGGAGAGCTTCCTTGCGGCCCCAGTAACATCATGCAATCAGGAATATCCAGACAATCATGTTTCCTATATAATATTAGAGATAATACAAATGACAAGATTCATCCTCCAAGAGCATCAGCTATATTCCTATAACAGGAAAACAATATAAGAAAAATAACTCACTGTTTTGTCACGCTCTAATGCAGACAGTACAATAGATAAAAGATCCTGATGGACATCCTCACTCTCTTCTAAAAGTACAGCCATCATAGTTTGCATGGATGACAGAATACTTTCTGGATGATCATCTCTGCGCATGAAATAAAGTACACAAGTACCATTCATTAATCCAAAGAAGATCTTTAATCAAGAAAAGTACCCAAGAAAAATTGACATTCAAAAAGTACTACACATGATTAACACTTCAAAGCTAACATCACAAAGAAGTATTACTCAATACATATGCTTGATAAATCAACATTAGACAATACAAAGAACTGGTAGAATAACGACAACATAGATAAAACAAAGTCAACAAATCAAGAGGCAATCAAGGTAAGTCCACAAAAACTAGAGTTATACATAACATAGTTGAAGGCACAGTGATATGCGAGCAACACACATAAAATATTCCAATGTAATTAAAAACAAAAAATGAATGTACAAGTCTAAGAATTTGAATTTGTGATCTAATTCAACCCTACAAAATCAACTTGTAAGATGAAGACTTCCCAAGCTTTATAAGTTCTACTTAAGCTATGTTTCTAATCAGTATGGGACTAAATGTCACCTCCCCCACCTCTTGAGGCTGCATTTAAAGCAGCTCCAGGCAACAACTATGGCAGGCTAGGGCTGCCTGCAAGCAGCTTTCCAACAACAAACGCAGAACAAAGAGCAAAAGAATGGATATTAGTTTCAAATTTCAGAATTACAACAATTGCCTCTCCAAGTATACAAGTACGCTTCTTTTTGTCTAATTATCTTTAGTTCCTTTTCTCTCTTTTTTTTTACACCAACAAAATTCAAGTTTGCAATCTTGGAGCCAAATAGCAGAAACTTTAAGCGATACAATATAACTCCATATCATGAGCCCAAACCTATAATTGAGGGAAAGACTGTGATAAACTAACCTGACAACTGCAAAGA
This sequence comes from Hylodesmum podocarpum, assembly GCA_026586105.1. NCBI lineage: Eukaryota > Viridiplantae > Streptophyta > Magnoliopsida > Fabales > Fabaceae > Hylodesmum > Hylodesmum podocarpum. The sequence continues at coordinate 70,393 of JALJEV010001021.1, forward strand.
AAGTACTGAACATTTCATTCACCAGTTCATCACATTCAAGATCCAACATTACAACACATGATCTATATTTTGCAAGAGTATCCAGTATAGCAACTCTGGTGAAAGGATGGACCACTTGTATCCCTCAAACCACTACAAGTGCTCACAATCAACTGAAAGATGTCCTGCAAAAGTGATCTAACAATGATTAGGATGAAGAAGACTGTGTTCCCAACTAAATTTCTCTTCATGTTTGGCTAGCAGTAAAAGGATAGAGGCCGCTTATAGTTGAAGTTATAAGTAATATGACAAATTAATGTATATCATCAGATAACCAGAGTAAATGAAAGGCACCTTTAGAACATCATCACTGTATGGAGCTTCAGGTGCAGTGATCTGAGTTATCTCACAAACACATGTTGCAACTAAAAGCTTGACATCACCATCCTGGTGCTTCAGGAATTCTGGCTTAACAATTGCACTAAAAAAGGGCTCCATTGACTCTAATGTTGAAGCTGACGGTGATTGATCCAAATCAGGAAGGCATGCTGCTGCTTGCTGCAGATGGGAGCAAATTTTGTTGAGGGGGGAGTACAGGGTAGAGGGAGGTTAGCAATAGCCAATAAACTATTTTTTGCATTTAAAAAGAAAATAGTAACACTGTAGAACAGTAATATAGGTGTGTGTGCGTGTGTGTGTATATTTCCCTGTTAGAAATGTTATAGCTCACATTTGACCTCAAGCATTATACAATTATCAACTGGTTTTATTTGTCAAGTGTAGACTTGGTTTTCTGTTTATTGGTGATAGCACATTCATTTTGCAACAGGAAAATTTAAAACCCATAACAGAGAATGATATGTACTACTGAGAAGTCCATTCTTGGCAACACCTTACATTTTAAGGCTTATAGTAAGGTGGTGTAGAAAGAAAGAAATTTCTATAAAAACTTAAAATAAGTGTCAGCTAGCAAAGATCCAGCAGATTCTAGCAAAGAACTGTCACAAGACTGTATTGCATGTTCATATGACCAACCTAACCTAAACAGCAGTTTCTAAACCTTAATGAAGTCTTAGTATCTTTCTTAACTTTCTCTGTTCATGTTGTTGGTTGCTTAATATGTTTCTTAACTTTCTCTTTCACATTGTTGATTGCTTTATCAACAAGGAACAAGGATTTTGAGACTAAACCACTATTACTAGTTACAACCCATATCATATGGTATGGTTACCAACTTACAGAAACAGAACACATATTGAGCCACCTCAGCCATGTACTACCTTAAAAGAATCCTCAGATTTTTCCAAGAGGATGAACAGTAATACACTATCACTTAAGATTCTAGAGATGTAAATGCCTTCCAGGAAAAAGACAGAATTTATTACCACATGTATCAAATTGTGCCATAGAATCAGCTAATATGCTTGGTACAGTATATGTTCACTAGTTATACTTTAAGAGTAATACTAGTAAGTGATAAGCCGGCCAATCATTCAGCACGTGTGATGCTGTATCTGTCTCTAATTCAACGCCCTGGTGAGTGTGGAAGGTATCCTACTTAATTTATCTCATAATCCAACCCTAGTAAACAACACTTTCAAACTCAAATACATTTGAAAATGAAAAACAGTCCCTAATTCATCCATGCATCCCTACTTTCATTAATGCCATCACATTTATCCAACAAATTGCAGGACTCAATAAAGTAAGTGATTCACTCATTCAAAAACTAGACAGTAAGGCAAAATAAAGTTGCTGCAGCTGCTAATTTCTTCCTATTTCACTTTCACTTGTATTTCTTTCCCTCCACTCTCTTTCAAAGTTACATACTCAGTTGCTCCATCCTTTTTCCAATTAGGTTTTTAACCATCCAAAAAAAATATCCACAGTTTACTAAACCTAATTACAGCACAATACAAAACAGACTTAACAAACACAGTGAACAGTAAACAGACCTAAACCACTTCCAAACCATTCACAAATTAACCCAACCCGAAACACCCTCCATAAACATGCTTCAAATTAACCAAAGTCTCACATCAAACCCACTAAATCTCCCAATAGTTTTTCTCAATAGCCAAAAACAACTACCACAACCCAAAATCCTCAATTACAAACCACCCACACAAAGAACCACAAAAACTCAAACCCAATCCACACATTCAAGCTCAATTCACCTTTTCCAACAAACAAATCAGCTCAATTCACAAATATCGTCAAACGCGTCAAAACGAATTGCGAAACGAAGCAACGAGAAATTCGAAAACACTAACCTTCAAGAGCTGGAGGAGAACTTCCGTTGAAGAGGGAAGAGATTGGAGCTTGGAGCTTGGAGCCCAGCTCCTGGAGCAGGAGGTGCTGCTCCTGTGCCATGTTCACAAAAACGACGTCGTTTCAACGGTGCAGCCTAAGTAAAGAGCAGAGAATCAGAGAAGAAGGAAGTGTAAAAAATAAGAAAAGGAATTAGCTTGGTTTTTCAACTTTTTTTACTTTCACTTTTTTATTTTGCAGCCATACCTTCTAATTTTATGTTTATTTTTCAAATTTGTAGGTTTGTGTGACTTGTATTTTGCAATTTAACTCTTTATTATTTTTTTATTTATTGAGAGAGTAATTCAACCAAGTTAAATCTTTATTAATATAGATAAAGTTGGTGCTTAAATTATTTTTGTTTGTGTCAGTTAATCCTTTTTTCGAACATGTATTTATCAAACTATGGACAAAATATTCATTTTTGACAATATATGATCAATATTATTTTTCTTTTGCTTAAAAAAACCTGAACACTTAGATTTATATTTTTGTGTAAATTTTTGTATATTTTATCTTTGTAGGAAGTAGCATTGTTGTTAAAAGATTAATGATGCTAAATTTAAGCTCAATATGTGTTTATATTAGTTTAATTGATAATGTAAATAACTATTTTGCAGCTTTTAGTATCGACCATATTTTTTAAAATAGAATTATATTAAAATTTGGTAGAAACCTAGAAGAATTTTGGATATTCAAATTCTAGAATTTTAGAAGAAAGAAAAAAATTACTTTACATGACCTTTGCTTTTCAAGTTTAAAAGAAATAACATTACAAGAGTTTTTAGTTTTTAATACAAGTCCAGTTCATAATTTTTATTCAAATAGAAATAAAATATATACGATACATTAATTCATATTTTTTATTTATTTATTAGTTTTATTGACCTAAATTCTTCGCCAGAGTTTCATGGACTTTTATATTTATTGGGTTATGATTTTACATGCATTTATTTATATATTAGGATTATTGCGATTATTTTTATTTTTAAAGGTTTATTTGTTTGTTAAAATTTAATAGAATAGTATATGATATATAGATAAGATAAGAATATGGATAAATATTAATTTTATTTAATATTTGGTACACATTAAGTCATGAACTTAATAATAATATGAAATAAAGATGTCAACAATAATGATACAAGTGATAGTGAATATGATAACTATAATAGTTATGGATTAATAGTGGTGGTTGTTGAAAATTTATTATATGACTAGTTGAAAAATATTTTACCCAAAAAATTTTAAAAGTCGATAATTGAAAATTTATCGAGAAAAATTCAAAAACTTTCAAAATCCAATCTCTATAATATAATTTAATAAATGATATAATTTTATTATAAATACATAAAAACCAATTGTATTAGGCACGTGATAATTTATTCATAAGTCGTAATATTAATATATTTTTTAAAATAATTAAAAAATTGTAAAATAAATTAAAATAAAACCTTTATAAAATAAAATAATACATGAATGATAGAAAAATATTTTACATTAAAAAATTTAATCAGTAGATAATTGGAAATTTTATCGAGGAAAATTTAAAAACTTGCAAAATCCAATAACTTTTATATAATTTATTTTTAATACGTAGAAACCAACTGGATTAGGCACGTCATAATTTTTTAATAAGTCAGAAGATTAATTTTTAAAATAATAAATAAAAAATTATGAAATAAATTAAAATACATCTCTTATAAAATAAAATATCACATGAATGATAGAAAAATATTTTACCCTTAAAAATTTAATAAATTTACAAAATTCAATCACTTTGATATAATTTATTTTTAATGCGTAGAAACCAAGCTGTATTAGGCACATCATAATTTTTTAACAAACCATAATATTAATTTTAAAAAAAATTTTAAAATTATGAAATAAATTAAAATACGTCTTTTATAAAATAAAATATTACATGAATGATAGAAAAATATTTTACCCTTAAAATTTTAATCGGTCGTTAATTGAAAATTTAATCGAGAAAAATTTAAAAATTTGCAAAATCTAATCACTAAAATATACTTTAAAAAATGATATAATTTTATTTTAAATCCTTAGAAACCAACCGTATTAGGCACATGATAATTTTTTAAAAGTCGTAATATTATCTTTTAAAAAAATTAAAAATTGTAAAATAAATTAAAATAAGTCGTTTATAAAATAAAATATGACTGGTAGAAAAATATGATGGTCCCTTTGGGTGAATCTAGAGGGGGGTGAATAGATTCTAGTTCACTTTGTCCTATTTTTCGTGAGTTTCTAATTCCTTTTAATTCAAACAGAGTATACTCAAATTTATGCAGCAGAAATATCAAAGGAATTATTAGTAACAAGTTTGTAATCAATTTTTCAGTTTATACAATGTTTGTATCTACCCTTTCCAGTTTAAGTTGATTACCAAGTTAATTACTGAGTTAATTACCAATTCGGTTACCAAACAACTTGAGAATTTAACAATGAAAATAGCGATTGTAAGGAAGAAGAAGAGTGCTGATGATTTATCTTGGTTGACCTAATCGCCTTACATCCGGTCCCAATCCAACAACTGTTGCAATTGGTTTTCCACTATCAAATGATCCTTTTGTGTTCTTTTACATTCACTCGCAACAAGCAACACAAAAACGAAATCAAAACACCCAAACCTGTTCTTCAACCCAAAGAACAGTTCTTCCCTGACCTTGGCACACCCAAGATCAAACCTTTGAGAAAACACTTCTCAAATACTCTTACTCTATCCAGAGAGACCTCTCTCCTAGAGTAATAACTCAACAATCAAATTGACAAACAAAAGATCAGTTTAGAAAACACCTGGAGTGTAGATTCTGATCACAATTTAATAGAACTTTGAATATCACCCAATCAGTAAAATGACTATAGTTGCCTTTTTCTCAAAACTCTTTCAAGAACTCTTGAAGTTCTTAGTGATTTCTCTTGAAGAATATGATAAGCTCTCTTAGAGAGGATTTGAAAGTGTATAGGCTTTTCTGAAAATGGATTTCAAGTCTTTCAAGAGTATTTTCAAATCTGTACAAAAACTCCATCTATGTTTTTCAAAATGCCCTTAATTTATAGATGCAGATGGAGCCTCAATTGTTGACAATTTTATCTCCAAAATCAGAACGTTAGAGGAGCCTCAAATTGAACCGTTGGAGCCTCAAAAATTGACTTTTATGGAGTTTAAAATTGATTAAAATAAGTGGGTAATCAAGTGGGATGTTAGAAAAATCATTTCAGGCAACTTTTAAACATTCTTTGCGGTGGTAATCGATTACAGCCTTATGGTAATCGATTACTGGCTCGTGGTAATCGATTACAGCCTTATGGTAATCGATTACTCCATCTTGGAAGATTTTTGTAACTCTTAGATTTTAAAATGTTGGAGTTACTTTCGTCTGTTCTTTTTCTTCCCAGGTCAGACGATGTTGTTTATTAAGACTGCATGAGTAGTCTTGAAGTTTCGTCTTATCCTTCCATCTTAGATTTCACTTTATGGTAAGACGAAGACTTTAGCTTGAGTAGTCTTCTTTTATCTGTGCATGTATCGTCTGATCTTCACTTCCCAGGACAGACGATGCAATTCTTCAGACTGAATGAGTAAACTTTGAAGTCTATCATCTGATGTATATCGTCTGATATGTATCATCTGATATATATATCGTGTGATATGTATCGTCTGATACCTATCGTCTGATATGTATCGTCTGATACCTTTCGTCTGTACCCTTTCGTCTGTACCCTTTCGTCTGGTACCCTTTCGTCTGTACCCTTTCGTCTGTACCCTTTCGTCTGTACCCTTTCGTCTGGTACCCTTTCGTCTGGTACCCTTTCGTCTGTATCCTTTCGTCTGGTACCCTTTCGTCTGTACCCTTTCGTCTGTACCCTTTCAAACAAAGAACAACACATACATTCCTATTCTAACCAATCAATACATATGAAAAACTCCTAAATACATTCATCTAAGAAAACCAAAAATTACATTACATCAAAATCAAAAACACCAAGAGAGACACCAAAACTTCATCAAGCTTTAGTTCCAACAATCTCCCCCTTTTTGGTTTTGATGTACCAAATATCAACAAGGGTTTTCTTTGGAGTTTTTAGAATATGTGTTGATCTTCTAAAATTCCTGCAATTGATAGAAATAACCAAATACACATTATATTGCAGATTCACCATACATAGTATTATGTATTAGAGCAATTATCATATACAATCATTCATTCAAAGAATATTAAACATGAATCAATTCACAATCATAGATAAATGACCAAGGTATTATGAAAGTATTGCAGATTTATAAATTAACCATAATTCCAAAATCCAAATTGTTCAGACTACACAAACAGAGTACTACCAGAATTTCTATTTCTCCCCCGTTCTAGGATAACCTATGATTTTTCTCCCCCGTCTTAGGATAACCTATGATTTCTCCCCCTATTTGGTATATCAATAAGCAAAAAGAGAATCTATAGGAAAGGATCACTACATAGTATCAAAACGAGCATGAAGAGATTCCATCATCTCCTTGAGCTCTTGGAAGCGCTCTTCGTTTGCTTCGTCTACCTCTTCTATGCGTTTCTCAATCTCATCCAATCTATCAATGACAATGGACTCGAAGCGTGACTTGGGGATGTATTCCCCTGCAGCTGAATCATCATCATCGTTAGGATGTGGTTGAGATGCATCTCCTTCTTGTTGCTGTTGCTCTGGTTGTGCTTCCTCCCTTGGTATCCATCCAGCATCAGTCTGTACCAATTTCATCATTTTTAATGCTCTTTCACCTATGATGTGGATGTCCTTTACCAGCTCTCTGTGTTCATTTGTGACATCAACTTGACAATACTCAAGTACACGTGAGATGAACAGAGAGTAGGGACACTTATTATCCATGAATTTCTTTGCTTTTAGCATGTTGTCCATCACAACATAAGGCCAATCAATCTGAATTCTATTTTTCAGAGCAGAAATTATCACCAAATCTTCCTCAGTTAGTTGAGCATGATTGGCTCCTCTTGCAGCCAAAATCCAACAGATGGTGTAATGTAGAAGTCTATCATCAGCATTTAGCCCACCAATATTGTATGTGATTCTCTTCCTATGCTCTTTTCTAGCAGTCTTTTCTGCTTCCCAAATTTGGGGATTTCTCAGCAAACTCATATAAACAGAATCTTTGTTAAGATGGATTCCTTGTTCTTTCAATAATTCAAATGTGGGTTAATACCCTCCTCTCTGAATCCAGCAATTTGAAAGAATAAATCTCTAGAGAAAATGATGGGTTTGCCTTTTACCTCAGACTCAAGCATTTCGGAATCGTCGTCTGGTAGAAGGTTGGAGTAGAATACTCTCACCAAATCAGGATAGATGTAACCCTTCAGACTAACGAACTTCTCAAGATTTTGTTCCCTGAGAAGCGTTTGAAATGTAAATCCTTCAGTATCCAGCCACACCGGATCCAAAATTTTTGCAGGTACAAGTTCCTTGCCTGCATATCTCCCATAGAAACGTTGTTCTTGGGCCTTAGAGGTGAACCATGGGTGAATGTGCTCTTCCATGGTTTCTTCCGAAGGGGTAGGATTCTTTCGTTTGGAGGATGATGCTCCCCTTTTGGAAGTATTTGTTGCTACAAAATCATCTCTTGGAACTCTCACTTTGATCCTTTTCCCTTTTCCTTGATCTGCCATTGATGAAGTGAGGAAGAAGATGAAGAATTTTTAGAGAGAGATGAGAGAATTCTAGAGAGAGAAAGGGGTTCTTAGGGTTTGGAAAGATGAGAATGAAACCCAAATCTGAAAATCTCCTCTAATAAAACTTGAATCAAGACTAGATTCGTTGAACCTTGAATTGGATTTCCAGAATGAGGCCCATTAGCACTTGAAGTAAGCTCTCAGATGCAGTGGTAATCGATTACCATGGTATGGTAATCGATTACTGCCGAGAGTAATCAAAAGAGGGGCTCTTCTCTGACTCGTGGTAATCGATTACTGCCGAGAGCAAATTAAAGATTTGCCTAAAACAGAGCATGGTAATCGATTACCAGTGTGTGGTAATCGATTACTACCGAGAGTAATCCTAAAAACACTTAATTTTCCATATTCTGCAATTGTGTTGGTCATATCTATTGAATGTAATGAATTCATATCATGTTAAAGCATTATGAATGAGTATTCTTACTATGTTTAGGGAGTTCAAGAGAGGTGTTCTTCACTTAGTATACCAAGATTGGTTCTAAGTTTGAAGAATCTCTCCTTTGGCAAAGGTTTTGTGAAGATATATGCGATCTGATTCTCCGTATCAATAAACTCTACATTGCAATCTCCTTTCTCAACATGGTCTCTTATGAAATGATGTCGCACCTCAATGTGCTTTGTTCTAGAGTGTAAGACTGGGTTCTTAGTGATACTAATTGCACTTGTGTTGTCACACTTGATAGGGATATGATCAAGCTTTAGTCCAAAATCCTCAAGTTGTTGCTTTAACCAAATGGTTTGAGCACAGCAGCTACCAGCAGCAACATATTCTGCCTCTGCTGTTGACAAAGCAACACATGCTTATTTTTTGCTATACCAAGAGACTAAGCATTCTCCAAATAAGTGACATACACCACTTGTGCTTTTCCTATCAGTTTTGCATCCAGCAAAATCTGCATCACTAAAGCCAACCAAAGTAGGGGATGTTCCCTTAGGATACCACAAACCACAGTTTGTAGTTCCTTTGAGATATTTTAAAATTCTCTTAACAGCATTCATATGTGATTGCTTAGGTGCAGATTGAAATCTTGCACACACAATGACACCTTGAACATTATGTCGTCCGCTTGCTGTAAGATATAAAAGTGATCCTATAATCCCTCTATATTTGGTTTGGTCTACTCCTAATCCTGCAGCATCATTATCTAAGTAGAGATTAGTTGACATAGGGATATTAGAGCTTTTACAACTCTTCATGTCAAATTTCTTTAATAATTCCTTAGTGTATTTTGCTTGATGAATGAATATACCTTCTTTTAGTTGTTTGACTTGTAGTCCTAGGAAGAATTTGAGTTCTCCCATCATAGACATGTCAAACTCACCCTGCATGCTATCTACAAATTCTTCACACAGAGATGAATTGGTTGATCCAAAGATTATATCATCTACATATACTTGAACCAATAAAATGTTGTTAGACCTCTTTTTAATAAAGAGAGTCTTGTCAACATTTCCTCTGTGATACCCTTTTGACAATAGAAATATACTAAGCCTTTCATACCATTGTCTAGGGGCTTGCTTAAGGCCATAGAGAGCCTTCTTAAGTTTATATACATGCTCAGGGTAGTTAAAGTCAGTAAATCCAGGAGGTTGTGAAACATAAACTTCCTCATTTATATAGCCATTCAGAAAAGCACTTTTAACATCCATTTGATATAATTTGAAATCATGAATGCAGGCAAAAGCAAGTAATACTCTCACAGCTTCTAATCTAGCAACAGGGGCATAAGTTTCTCCAAAATCTATACCTTCTTGTTGGTTATAACCCTTTGCCACTAGTCTAGCTTTATTTCTAACCACAATACCATTCTCATCTAGCTTATTTTTAAACACCCATTTTGTTCCAATTACATTCATATCTTTATTAAAAGGAACTAATTCCCAAACATCATTCCTTTTAAATTGATTTAATTCCTCATGCATTGCATTTATCCAGAATTCATCAAGAATAGCATCATCAACACAAGAGGGTTCAAATTGAGATACAAAAGCATAATCATCACAAAACATGTTATAGGAAGATCTAGTAGATACTCCCTTATGGATGTCTCCAATGATGTTGTCAAGAGAGAGGTTCCTTGGTTTCCTCCATTCTCTTGATTTATCTTGAGATGTGGTTGGTGGTTCTTGTTGTTCTTGAGGTTTGCTACTGCTTCCTTCACCTGTATCTTCATCATCATCAACAATAACACTTCCCTTTTGGGGATTGTCAGTTTCATCAAACATAACATGCACAGATTCCTCAATGCACATTCTTCTTTTATTATAAACTCTATATGCTTTACTAGTTGATGAATATCCAATAAACAAACCTCATCTCGCCTTGGCATCAAATTTACCAAGGTTTTTTGCCATTATTCAGAACAAAACATTTGCAGCCAAATACCTTAAAATGAGATATATTTGGCTTTTTGCCCTTATAGAGTTCATAAGGTGTTTTCTTTAAAATAGGACTAATCACAACTCTATTTAGAACATAGCATGCAAAAGAGAAATCGCATCGGCCAAAAATATTTTGGTAAATCATTTTCATTTAACATTGTTCTAGCCAGTTCTACCAAAGATCTATTTTTCCTCTCAACAACACCATTTTGTTGTGGAGTTCTTGGAGCAGAAAAATTGTGATTGATTCCATATTTTTCACAAAATTTTTCAAAATACTCATTTTCAAATTCACCTCCATGATCACTCCTAATGGACTTAATTTTCAAATCTTTTTCGTTTTGTATCCTTTTGGCAATGATTTTAAAAACTTTGAAGGCATTGTCTTTACTAGGTATAAATGCAACCCAAGTAAATCTAGAGTAGTCATCTACTAATACTAATCCATATGAATTTCCACCCAAACTAGCAGTTCTAGAGGGTCCAAACAAATCCATGTGCAAAAGCTCAAGTGGTCTAGAAGTTGAAACAACATTTTTAGATTTAAATGAATTTCTAGACTGTTTGCCCTTTTGACATGCATCACAAAGACCTTCTCTATTAAACTTTAAGTTAGGTAGTCCTTGCACTAAGTTCTTAGATGACAGTTTATTTAGTTGATGAACATCTATATGCGCTATACGTCTATGCCAAAGCCAAGATGTATCATCATTTGATGTAAGGCATGCATGATATGATGATGAATGATTAAGTTCAAGGATGTAGATGTTATCATGTCTCTTACCAACCATGAGAACCTCATTTGATTCACTGCTACTAATTTTGCAGCTTTCTTGATCAAATGAAACATGGTATCCTTTATCACAGAGTTGGCTAATACTCAGAAGATTGTACCTCAAACCTTCCACAAGCAATACATCTTCAATGACAGGTTTTGATTTTTCTCCAACAGCACCAATACCCAATATTTTCCCTTTATTATTATCTCCATATACTACCGATCCAGATTCTTTTGATTTGAAGGAGATAAAATTGCTCTTGTCTCCAGTCATATGTCTTGAGCAGCCACTATCCAAATACCAAGTTGAGTGTTTGGCTCTCAAGCACACCTACACAGAAAAAGATATCATTTTGATTTTGGTACCCAAATCTTTTTGGGTCCATGAATGTTAGTGCAGTGATTATCTTTCCTAATCCATTTAAACAATCCATTAGAAATTCCTTTCTTCCTAATCATGCAATTATAAGATGTATGTCCAGTTTTCATACAGTAACTGCATGGAAAAGTCTTATCATTGTTGGTTTGTTTAAATGTAGAGAACTTCTTTTTGTTAGTTTTCAAAGAGGCATCTACAGATTTACACTTTAAGCAAGGTAGTTTCAAATCATCATTTTCTTTTCTCAAAGTTTGAATATCAGTTTTTAAAACAGAAATTTCATTTTCTAAATCAGCATTTTTGTTTTTCAAAACTCTGTTCAACTTATCTAATTTTTCAGCTTCTTTCACAAGATCACAAAATGCATCATACAGCTCATCATAATCTTTTATAGATGAATCGGAATCACTTACCTCTTCATCATCTGAAGTTGGATTTGCCATAAGACACAAGTTTGCTTCTTCATTCTCACTTTCACTAGAGGATGAGGAGTCATTGTCTTCCCAAGCAATGTAGGCCTTTTTCTTTCTAAACTTCTCCTTCTTGGGTCTTTCCTCATGTTCAACTCTTCTAGGCTCACTGCTACTTTTCTTTATGTTTGGACATTCAGATTTGTAGTGTCCAGTTTTACCACATTCATAGCATGTGACCTTTGAAGATGAACCTTCAAACCTCTTGAAGCCTTTTCTGAAGTTGAATCTCTTTTTGTCATTGTTTTTCTTCATGAATCTTTTGAATTTTCTTACCATTAGATTCATGTTCTCTTGTTCAGATTCACTTCCACAGCTTGATGTATCACTATCACTAGCTGTGTCCTCCATCTTGAGTGCTATGCCTTTGGCTTTCTTGTCCTTTGATTCTTCATCTGCAATATGAGACATATCCATCTCATATTCCCTTAGTTTACCAAATAGCTCTGCACTTGTGATTGCAGCAAGATTCTTAGACTCAGTTATGGCTGTCACAGTTGATTGCCATTTTCTGTTTAGAGACTTTAGAATCTTGACATTCACTTCCTCTTCTATGAAGCTTTTGCCAAGTCCCTTGAGATGATTGATGATATGGATAAATCGTTTCTGCATTTCCATTATGGACTCTCCTTGTAACATTCTGAAGGTTTCATACTCTTGGATCAAGGTGTTCTTCCTTGCCCTTCGTACTTCCGTTGTACCTTCATGTGTTACCATGATAAGCTCCCAAGCTTCTTTAGCTGTTGTACAAGCAGAAATTCTAAAGAATTCATCAGAGTTAAGAGCAGAATGTATAATATTTAAAGCTTTAGCATCATTCTCAGCTCTCTTAATTTCTTCTTGATCCCACTTATCAAATGGTTTTTCAACTACTTGTTCTTCTACTTTGTGTGTGGGGATTTTATAATCAGTTATAACTGCTTGCCAAATACTTCTATGTATAGACTCCATAAAAATTTTCATTCTAACTTTCCAAAATGGATAGTTATCTCCACAAAACAAAGGAGGTCTATTTATAGAGGCACCTTCAGCAAAAGGTAATTGATTACTGGCCATTGTGGATCAAATTCTAGAGCAACTTACTAGAAGTAGCTCTGATACCAATTGATGGTCCCTTTGGGTGAATCTAGAGGGGGGTGAATAGATTCTAGTTCACTTTGGCCTATTTTTCGTGAGTTTCTAATTCCTTTTAATTCAAACAGAGTATACTCAAATTTATGCAGCAGAAATATCAAAGGAATTATTAGTAACAAGTTTGTAATCAATTTTTCAGTTTATACAATGTTTGTATCTACCCTTTCCAGTTTAAGTTGATTACCAAGTTAATTCGAGTTAATTACCAATTCAGTTACCAAACAACTTGCAGAATTTAACAATGATAAT
>JALJEV010001024.1:0-24058 GCA_026586105.1 Hylodesmum podocarpum
TTTACTATTCACGTATACAATATTTTATATTCATGTATATGGTACTATTCATAATTCTTGTTGTACTACGTGGTTTGTAGGTTTTGTCCAGGTCTTTTTTAGTAAGGCAATTATTATTGTTGTTATGTAAAGTGCTTTAGAATATTCTTGACATGCTGTGGATTCGGTTTGTCAAGTCTTCCATGAAAGAACTATTCTTGTTGTTGGAAAAAGTTGGTAGTGTGGAAGTGCACATGTAAGTTGCAGCTAGGGAAGACTGCAGTTATTAGGGAATCATTTGTAGTTTTTCACCTAAGCTATTTCAGGAACTTGTTGTATAATCCAGTGGACTCTACTAGGTCGGCATTTTTCTAGCTCTTTTTTTTTTATTCTGTATCGAATTTTGTTATTCACGTATCAGATCTTATTTTATGAGTGTTTGCTGTGATTTTTTATTGGTGGTTATTGATTGTTTTTGGTATTTTGAAATATGAATGATTTTAAATGATATTCTAAAAGGGAGGTAAAATTTTTATTTATGCACGCTTCACCTCAAAATTATTTCGGTTAGAAAGGGGCGGATAATAAACTTAAAGTAGATGCATCTTGGTGGGATGCGGACAGGGGATTTTCTGGTGAGGTGCGTTAATTATTGATGATCGCATGATTGTTTATGAGATTAAATGCACCAGGAAATCAGTAATTCCGGTAAAGATTATTGATGATTATATATTATTATCTATTATGGTACCACATTGCATATTTTTGGGAGTTGAGGTTAGCATGCATCATATAGAAATTTCATTTAAGTCATAATTCATTATTTATTTATTTGATTTTGAAATATATCATATTAATATTTTATATGCTATTAATGGAAAGCTCACCTTGCGTGTTTGTCTGTGGTTTGACACACGTATTGATCCTGAATTTTATTGAATGATTAATGGAGTAGGTCAAATTAATCATGTGTGGAAGATGTCGAGAATGTTATCTATCATGAATTTCATAATAATGTGTATATTATAATTGCTCACAATATTCATTACTATGTGACATTTTGTAAATAGCCTTTGATGTATGATTATGATGTGATTTATGTGATGTGTTTATTTTGGTGGCGTTTTTGTTGCAGTATTTAAGATTTTATTTAAAGAAATTCTTGATCATTTTGTAATTGTATTCATTGATGATATATTAGTGTACGATAAAAATAGGGAGAGGATCATGCCAAACACTTAAAAATATATTACAGATTTTAAAAAGGATAAAAAGCTTTTTGCTAAATTATCTAAGTGTGAATTTTGATGGAGAAAATGAGTTTTTAGGTCAGCTGGATAAGTCAAGAGGGAATATCTCAGAGATCCTCTCAAGGTACAATCATTGCTTTGGAGTTAAAGACTCTAAAAGTGTAATGAGATTAGGAGTTTTCTCAGATTAGCAGATATTATGTGAGATTTATTAAAGATTTTTCTAAAATAGCTTTACCTTTGACTACTTTGACTCGAAAGAATCGAGGCATTTATTTGGACGCACCTGAATGTGAGGATAGTTTTCAAACTCTCGAGGAAAGATTGACCAACTCAGATATTAACTACCGATCCCAAAGAACCTTTTGTAGTGTATTGTGATGCATCTAAAATGGGTTTAGGAGGAGTATTGATGCAAGATGGTAAAGTGGTAGCATATGCTTCTAGACAACTTAAGATTCATGAGAAAAATTATCCAACCCATGATCTAGAATTAGCGGCTGTAGTATTCACACTTAAGATGTGGAGACACTATTTGTATGGAACTAGGTTTGAAGTATTTAGCGATCACAAAAGCCTTAAATATTTATTTAGTCAAAAAGAATTAAACATGAGACAAAGAAGATGGATGGAATTTTTAAAGGATTATGATTTTGAACTTAATTACCATCCCGGAAAGGCTAATGTGGTAGCAGATGCTTTAAGTAGGAAGTCTTTGATTATGTCTTCACTGATGTGTACAAAGATTTGAAAACCATGTTTTGGTGGCCTCGAATGAAGAAAGAAATTTGTGAATATGTGTATTCTTGTTTAATTTGTCAAAAGGCTAAAATTGAACATCAGAAACCCTCAGGTTTATTGCAACCTTTAGAAATACCACAATGGAAATGGGATAGCATATCTATGGATTTTGTGGTAGCTTTGCCAAGAAGCCCTAGGGGATTTGATTCAATTTGGGTTATAGTAGATCGTTTAACTAAGTCTGCACATTTTATTCCTATTAATATTAGGTATTCTTTAGATAAATTAACTAATTTGTACATAGGTGAGATTGTAAGATTACATGGTGTACCATCTAGTATTGTATCAGATAGAGACCCTAGATTTACTTCAAGATTTTGGGAGAGTCTACATAAAGCTTTAGGAACTAAATTAAAATTCAGTTCTGCCTATCATCCCCAAACTGATGGACAAACTGAAAGAACAATCCAATCTTTAGAAGATTTATTGAGAGCTTGTGTTTTAGAGCATAAGGGTTGTTGGGTAGACTTTTTACCTTTGATAGAATTTACTTACAATAATAGTTTTCATTCTTCCATTGGTATGGCACCTTTTTGAAGCATATGGAAGAAAATGTAGAACCCCTTTGTGTTGGGTGAATCGGAGAAAGTTTAATTTTAGGACTGAGATTATGCAACAAACCTCGAGAAAAGATTAAATTAATTAGGAAAAGATGAGAGCGGCCTGAAAGTAGCGAGAAAAGTTATCATGATAAAGAAGAAAAAGATTTAGAATTTGATGTTGGTGATCACGTATTCTTAAGGGTAAATCCTTGGACCGGTATTGGGAGAATTTAAAAAATCCAAGAAAACTTTCACGCGTTTCATTGGTCCCTTCCAAATAATAAAAGGGAAGTAGGTGTGGCTTACCAAATTGCTTTACCCAAATTCTTTCTAATCTTCGTAATGTCTTTCCATGTTTCCTGACTTCGAAATACATTCATGATTCATCACATGTAATTGGAGTTAGATGATGTACAAATAAAGGATAATCTAACATATGAAGCATTACCAATAAGGATTAGGGGATAGAGTATCAAAACCTTAAGAGGGGAAAGATATTCCTTTAGTAAAGGTTATTTGGGAGCAGATGATGCAACTTGTGGGAACTGGAAAGTGAGATACGCGGAAAAGCTACTGCCTTATTTGAATGAGGTAAATTTCGAGAATGAAATTTTTTTTATGGGGGTAATATTGTAACACTCAGGAAATTTAAATATAATTTGAAGAAGATTAAATTACTATGCAAATAGTAATTGTGTAAATAGTAAATTACTGTGCAAATAGTAAATTCTTGTGTAAATAGTAAAAATGCAAATAGTTAATTACGTGTAAATAGTAAAAGTGCAAATAGTTAATTACGTACCAAATAGATAATTCTTGTGCAAATAATAAAATTCTGGGAGTTACCAGTTTAATAAAGAAAAAAATAATAATAAACGAGGTTGTACGCGTTTTTCTATAATGAAAATGCAAATAGTAACTTTGAAATCTTTGTGCAAATAAATAGAATTTAAGGAGAAGGTTTGGATTATAATCATAAAATCAAAACATTTATAAACTCTCTTACGAGAAATCTCTCAAATTGAATGAATAAGTAAGTAGGGAAGATTAAACGAAGCTAGGAGAAAGCAATTAGGGGAGTTTGTCACTTATCATCTGCTCTTATTCATGTCGCGTGTTTTTACTATTCATGTATCATAGTATTTTACTATTCATATTATGGTACTATTTAATGTATTCTTGAAGTATTACTTTCAATGAGTTTTGGTTTTATAGATCTTCCACGTAGAAGAAAATGACCTTGTTGTTAGGAAAAGGGTGGTAGTGATCGTATGCAGGAAAGTTGTTGGAAAAGGCGCAGTTGTCAGAGATCATTTGTGATTTCTTTGCCTCTTTCTCTTTGAGAACACCTGGTTATTAAGGGAATCCATTTGTGATTTCACCTCTTTCCTGGGAACTTACCAGTGTACTATTCACGGACTACGGTCATATCTACGTTACTATTCACGTATATGGTCTTGCATTGGCATATACGGTCTTGTTCAGTATCGATCTTGTTTATGGGTGTTCTTGATTTTTATTGGTGGTTATTGATTGTTTTGGTATTTTGAAATATGAATGATTTAAATGATATTCTAGAAAAGGGAGGTAAAATTTTCATTCATGCATACATGCCGAAAAGAGGTGGCCTCGGTTAGAGGACCAGGATAATAAACTTAAGCGTGCGTCTTGGTGCAGGATGCGGACTTGGGGATTTTTATGGTGAAATTCATTTAATTCATGATGATCACATGATTGTTTATGAGATTACATTGCTGCTTGGAAATCAAGCATGGTCGGTAAAGTTATTCGATGATTATATCGTATTATCTATTATGGTACCACATTGTATTTTTGGGAGTTGAGGTTGGAGCATCTTTGTCACAATATAGAAATTTCGTTTAAGTGTAAATTCATTTATTTATTTATTTGATTTTGAAATATATCATATTAATATTTTATATGCTATTAATGGAAAGCTCACCCTTGCGTGTTTGTGTCCGTGGTTTGACACTGTGATGATCCTGAATTTTATTCGGAGGAGCAGATTGATGAGGTAGATTCAGTAATCATGTGTGGAAGATGTCAAGGAATGTTATCTATCATGAAGATTTCATAATAATGTGTATATTATAATTGTCACAATATTACGTACCTATGTGACATTTTGTAAATAACCTTTGATGTATGATTATGATGTGATTTATGTGATGTGTTTTATTTTGGTGGCGTTGGAGAAAAAAAAAAAAAAAGAAAAAATTACTCTTTTTATGGCAGCTAAGATTTCCCCACAAGTTGTGCATACACAAATGTTTAATGGGATAATAGTTGTATAGCCATCAAATGTGAGAAAGGATCCTCATTCAGGGATTGAAGTGAGAGTCCAACCCATCATAGAGGCATTCACATTGGTACAAATAACAAATATTCATCAATATAGTTTACATATCATATTAGTTTTTCTTGATTAATATTAGTATTATTTAACAATCCAAAATGTCATTTTGCTTTACTGCCCGTTCTATTGCTGAAAATTTAATGTGTCTCTGAAACACCTTATGAATTGAAAAACTCTCTTTTAAATTAAATGATTTACAGTGCAAAAAATGATTTGATGCAAATAAATTGAATTGAATAGTAAACTACTTCATGCCAAACTAGTGTTTAAAGAAATAAGCAATAGATGAAATTTGCTCCTGGCCAGTTTGGGTATTGCATTGAAATAACCAAATTAGAGAGAAATATTCATTGTGTGTGTTCCAAGGTTCCCTGTGAAGTTAGTTATTACTTCGTGATACTAATAATATTAAGGCCTCAAAAAACAAAATTAGATCTTTTTTGAGTTTCAACTGGTAATTGCAGCTTGAGTGAAAAGCATTTGCATTCATAGAAACATATAGAAGCAAAGTAAAACGATATTTTGGTAATTTCTTCCCCTCCTTTCTAAATACAGATAAATATATTACCATAATTTTCTCTCTAAGATTTGACAAGAATAATTTTATTACAGATATAAGATAATTCAATTGTTCCATTCTGAAAAATAAAATATATTGTACTGTTGTTATCTTTTTCCAGTGACCTTCCTCTAAACAGATCCCTGTTATTATTTTATGACTTCTTGGCAGATAGGAATAGCAATAAGAGCAGCTAGTTCAGGTCATCTACCCAATTATGGTTTTGTATTTGTGAGTCTGGGAAGCACTGCTGTTTTACTTATCACATTCAGGGCATTATTATATGCTATCCTTCCAGTTGACAATAGTAAGAAGAGCGATGACTATCGCCGTGGAAGTCCCTTTGAACTCTTTGAGGTATATAAATATATCCTTTTCATTTTATCATATCTCAGGATATTATAATTTTGATTCCATTTCAAAGCTTGCAATATGTTATGTTTTCTAATTCCATTTATATAAACCTGAATTTGTGTTGCACTTCTGCTACATCTGCTGCATCCATGAATATAAAAGTTAACTCAGTTAATGATAAAATCTTGAATTAGAATTGTGTATCTTTTATGAATGCCTCATTTGCAGTCACAACTTAAAAGCCATAATTGAGAAGAAAATTTAGGTGTAACTTGAGATCTACACATAAACAACAATTCCAATCTTGATTAGCTGGTCGAATCCATACTTGTGCTTGCCAAAACTATTATTGAAGTTTTTAATTATGAAAATTGTGATTTACACAACTATAAACTCTTGGTTCTACTTCAGTAGAATGATTTCAAAATACATTGAACTAGTTGTGCAAATAATTTAAATTTTTACTCATACTAATCTTTTCTTTATCACTACATATCAATAGCTATGATTTTTATAGCCATCTGTAGAGCATTGATGCTGAATTCTTACACAATTTGTTCTTTACTTTTGTAGTTGCTCATCATTAAACGGCGGTGGTAGCAAAATGGGTTGCATGTTCAAGTACCATAATGTGCATGCATCAGAACATCAGTTTCCATCGCTTAGCGCCTTTGTACTATCAGCTCATATGAAACAAGTAAGAGTAGAGTCTTCTGAAGTTGAATGTTTATCAGTAAATGTGTATACTATATAACTAATGTATTGCATTCTTTGATCAATCAAAAGTGCATTTCTATTAAGTCATTTGAATCAGTAAGCTTGTGCAGTCTGATCCATTTGCACTATAGTCTATCACTCCTCTGAGATCTCCCAGGTTTTCCAAACAGGCAGTTCATGTTGCATGATGATAAAGCAGAGCTTTTGGAAATTATGAATAATTTAGTTGTGTTGTGTCTTTGACTGCAACTTCATGAGAGATAGTGATGTAGAATATAAGCAAAAGATGAACAAGAAAAGTAGATACATATTGTTCTTGCAAAATTTCTTGATCTGATATAAGATTAGAAACACAAAGAATCTCATCTTGTTGTGTAATAACTAGCCTTTTTGATAAGTGGTGCATTAAAACTTGAGTAGCACAACAATAATAACAAGCTTTTTCCCACTGGGTAGAGTCAGTTAAATTGATCAAACAACATTGATCTAAATTTAAGAAAAGAAAAAATATTTAGTAAACAATTACAGCACGCATATAATTAGAGCTAATTATAAAATGTGAAGAGAGAGAAATCTGGAACATGTACACATATATGTTCTGTGAGTGAATTGATTGGTTAGTGTGATATTGCGGTTGACTGTGAAATAAAAATAGTTTAAAAAATGACATTTATGTTGTGTTTTTTCTTCTAACCAATTTCTCTTAATGCTTGTTTGGCATATGGAATTAAGCATAAAATTTGAGCTTGTAAAAGCGAATTGGTTATTGAATTCTAATTCTCATTTTGTAATGTGGTTTTCAATAAAATTACCATTGTTATGATGGAAATAATTTTGATATATTTTTAGAGTAAGTATACTAACATACCTATGAAGTTTCACTTGATTGCATAAATATCTCCTGTTATTTTTATATTTACATAAAATCTTTTAATTACAAATCAAGTTATACTTTTACTAATAATTAAATTTTTATGATATAATTGATCATTTCTAACAGTAAAGAACCCCGGTGCTATTATTAGTGGCCTTTTGCTTTTTTGGGTATATTTGTGATAATTTTTTTGTGTATATTTACAATTAGTACTTAGTAGCTCTATGTTGCAGTGTTAAAATACTTAGTAAAATTCTCTAAACTTAGATGGTAGGCCGGGCCATGAGCATGTCAAACCAATAAAAATATATGAGGGAGTTGATTTTGTGTAAGCAAATAATTTACAAGTAATGGTAACCATTGGATTGCTAACGTCAAGTAATGTGTTCAAGTTGAAAAATTAAATTGTTTTAATAATTAATAATTATAATAAGATAAAAAACATTTAAAGATAGTCATTTCCTTAAGATATAATAAAAATAAAAATAAGATGGTTTTTTATATTAGATTATGATCAACAATTAAAGTAAATCGTATAAAACAGTATATATACAAAGATTAAAATATAATGTTAAATCCATATAAAAAATTAAAAATATTATTCTACCTTTTTATATACATGCTAAAGCATAATAATTTTTTATGAAAATTAAAATATAATACTGTTTACAGAATACAGACTAATATGGCATGACAGATTTTTGTTATACGAGTAAAATATTGTTCTAAAATCTCTAAGATGAGTGCAGGACTTTATTGCTTATTATATATTTTTTTGTAATATATTTTTGTTATTTTATTATTATTATTATTGCTGTAATACTTTTCAAAATTTCTATCTTGAAATAATTAGGCTGCCAAATAATGCAAAGTAAACTAGAAAAATAAAAACGAATATGTTGCAGAAAAGTAGGAACAAAATAAAACAGAAAAAATTGTTACCCTTGTCTTTGTGAGTTTCCTACGTAGTTCTTCTCTCTTTCGTTGTTGTTAGCTAACGATAATAATATCGGTGGTCGTGTTCCTCACCTTTCTGTCATTCTCGGCGAGCAAACCACCGCAATCCCCTCGAATTTCGTGTCTCGATCCATAATCTCTGTGGTAACCAACAACGTGGATTTCACTTAGTCCGTGATTCCTTATTGCTTTGGGTTTTATTTTTTGGCTTGATTTGGTGTGTTAATCTTCGTTATGATTGTGATGCGTTGCTAGCGTAGGATCTTCCCAGGTTGAAATAATTTGGTGTTGACGCGTTTGGTTTAGATCTTTGAGTTTTTTCAGTTGTATTTTCGCGTTCTAGTTTTGTATCAGAAACAATTTAGGATTCGAAGCCCTTTCTAGATTCTAAATCTACTTTTTTTTTTTTTGCTTCATTCCTTTGTGTATTTTTCCCTTATGCTCCTTTTAGACTTTTGATCATTAAATGGAATTTATTTAATTTTTGGGTGATCTTTTACTTTTGAAGTCAACTTGCCCCTCACGTACTCACACACACGCACCATGCGTTCTCAAGTTCAGAAATCAACCACCAAAACGGTTTCAAGGCAAAACGGCGTCGTCCACGACTCAAATCCTGGCCTATTACATTTTCCCCCTTTCTCTCGCGCTTGCGCTCGCATGCCTCTTTCTATGCCAAAGCGTCACCTCAAAACCCTAACCCTACTCTCTCTACTGACAAACCCCAACACTCCAAGCATCACTCTCGAAAACCTAATAGTATTCTCTCTAGTAACGATTCCCTAACCTTCTCACTTCTGACGAAGACGAGTCTTTCGGGCTATGAAGATTTTGAAGTAAGACCTCTTATCCTAGCCCTAATTTATTCTCATTATAAATAATCTGTTTATAATTCAACATTCAACTAGTTAAAGTAATTGAAATAACGTGCGTGTTGTTTTAGGAGTTATCCAAGCAGATTTTTCCTTTTTTGATCCCAACCGAATGATTTTCACGGAGCGAAAACCTTGCTTAGACCTACCTCGACGATCATGAATGGGATTTGAGTGGCTTTGTAGACTTGATTTTGGAACAGACCACTGTGGGAACTGTTGTTAAGATAGAGGATGATGAGGATGAAGGAATCTTTCACATTACATTGCTCTTAATTTACATAGATACAGGGTAGCA
The DNA here is from genome assembly GCA_026586105.1 of Hylodesmum podocarpum. Lineage (NCBI taxonomy): Eukaryota > Viridiplantae > Streptophyta > Magnoliopsida > Fabales > Fabaceae > Hylodesmum > Hylodesmum podocarpum. Next base: position 9,581 of record JALJEV010001024.1, read on the forward strand.
ATAGCTTTGAATTTTGTATCACATTTGATTTTTATCAATGGTTTAGCAATATCATTAAATTTCTAATCGCTAGGTACTTTTGATAGGAACATAAATGTTTTGTGACACTCAAAGATTTTCTCCTCCATAAAGCACGGCAAGAGAAGGGTGTTGTTGATCAGTTGAGATTGCTTTTGGAGGAGCAAGCGCGTGATGTAGGTCTCCTTGTGTCACAGCGCATGGTGAACCTTCCTCCTCAGCTTTTGCCACCTCTTTATGATGCCTTTTGATGAAGTATCGTGGGCCACTGAAGATGAGGTTTGATTGCAGTAGTGTAGTGTCAATAAGGGTGTTTAATTGTATTTCTGTTCGACTGTTAGAGGTGGATTTCTCTTTAGAATTTAAGTTGTTGTGTTTTGTTTTTAACAGCCAACAGAGGAGCTCCGGAATTCCTTCAAGTTGAAGCATTATATAATACTAAGCAAAATTTACGTGGTATCTGTGATGCTGTGCTATCTCCCTTCTATTTGTATACTTTTAGATTCTGGGGTTAAGAACATTTTTTTTTGCCCCAGTTTAACTGTTTCCTGATGTTTTCCTTCTTTATTGGGTGTAAAAATATAGCAGAAGAATGTAGAACAGAAAAGAAAACTGAGCAACGATAACGATAAGGCAATAATATATATGAAGGCTGAGGATGAGATTTTTCACAAGGTACTGATATTTTTGACATCATATTGAATTATTTTGTTTCTAATTATTGATTATTTTCCAAAATGATTTCCAGTTAAGCTCGTGGTCCTTCTTTTTTCCATTGCAAACTCAACAGCTTGCACCTCATGAGGCAAGTTTTATGATTCTCTAAATGACCATTGTTGTGATGTTCTTATTAACTAGCTGAAAGTTTCTTATTTTTGGTCAATTTCTGAATGTTATCTAGAATACATTGTGATACCTCTGTTCTGTAGGAGTTGGTAGAGAGGGAAGAAAAAGTTAGGTGGGATGATAGGTAGGATATTACTTAGAAGGGGTTAGTGACATAAATAGGAGGATATTAGGGAAGAACAAGAATTGAGTTTTACTGTAGAAAAATGACTCAGGTATTTAGGAGACCAAAATTCTCGACCAATGAATTATCTGAAAGCATCCCTTTACAGAGTTGTCTTCCCTTTTTATACGCCCCATACATCTGTAACTAACTAAATCCCTCTAAAGTGAGGGAAGTGCACTCTCAACCACTGATTTGGAAATCAGTGGTTGAGATTTGTAATAAAATCAAATACATATTAAATAATATCTAGAATTAATGATATCAACCACTGATTTCCAAATCAATGGTCGAGTGCACTTTATCCTCTAAAGGGCACTCACCTCAATTTTAGAGGAGCCAAATCCAACTAATTCAGTTAGTTATTCTGTAACAATAATTTCGGGGAAATAGTTATAATTTGATCTACTGCTCATTTGTCCTAATGTACACCCTCCTAGTAGGAGGTCAGTGCCTATCAGGCTCCCTGCCCTTCTGGATGCCGATTGGGAAAGTTGTCCTGACACTAGGCATTCCACAATAAGGTTTTGTATCTTCCTTGGTGAGTCTCTAACTTAACGTCTACGAAACAGAAACAGCCTACTGTTTTAGGTCCTTAGTTGAGACCAAGTATTGCGCCTTAGCTTGAGTGGCAAGTGGCTGCTATGGATATAGCAGCTACTGAAGAAATTTCAAGTTTTTGCAGACTTCCTTTTGGCTACTAATCCCACAACTCACGAATGATCAAACATGTTGCTGTTGATTGCATAAAGTTAGTTTATTGTCACGTCATCTAAATTGTAGTTGCCTAGGTTTAACTGCCAAAGCAATAAATTTCATAGCAAAATAAATTTTTTATTCAATGGCAGCTGCTAATGACCGATTAACTCATTTCTATCAGTTGCTACATAATAATATGATCAGGATTAGGTAAGGCTACAACAAACTTTTTTTTAATTTTCTTACTTTTAGTTTTGAATGAATAAGACTCTACATTGCATTTAAGGAATAGATAGGGCTTAAAATTTCAACATTATAAACTGGGAAACGAAAAACATTTAGTTTTAATTCATTTTCTTTTTAAGTTTAGTTTTTGCTTAAATTTGATATTGAAAAATTGTTAAGTAGTCTTTTGGTCAATGTTTCTGAACTATCTAATTTTGTTTCTGCCTATTACACGAAGAATTACAAGCCAACGGGATTAGTGCATGGCTGTTGTCAAGAATTAGCCTCTTTAATAAACGAAACCTGATGGCATCCGAAATAATTTATTATACAACAGAATCTCAATACTTTCCGAGCTTCCCCTGCATTTTAACGTAGTACGTTTTTTTTTTTCTTTTGGCAAGTGTTTGGATAAATTTTGGATTTTTTTATAAAAAAATTATAGAATCCCATTTTTTGCAAGGAGTAATGAACAGATATTGGAAACAAATTTTCACCTCGTTTTAGTCCGTATTGGCTTTCTGGGTTTCTCTCTTTGTTTAGCGAGCTTAAACAGTCATTGAAACGAGTATAAATAGTGCTTTTACCGAATTGTTATTTTTTATTTATAGTTACGAGGATTTGTAAAGGGATATAACAATATAGGAGCCTGATTCAACCATAGAATATTATTTTTTTTATAAAATGTAAACCCCTGTAAAACTGTTTTTTGATATGATTTATTTGATTGGGGTAGTTTAACAGGACATTTTTAATCATTTAAATCAATTTTAATGTAATGATCATAAATATTATTATTAATTTGAAAGCTTCATTAAGCTTTTTGATTGATATCATTGAAATGTTTTTACACTTTCAATTAATTCGAAATGCTTTTACACTTTCAATTAATTAGGAAATCATTATAAATATTTATTTTATTCACATTGTCAAAAAGATTTTAGTTAAAATAAATATAGTAAAATTCCACAATTTATTCTAAATTATGACTTTATAAAAATTAAAAAAATTGTATATTAATTAAAAAATATGGTTATGATTTTAATAAAAATATATATATACAGTGTGTGTGTGTGTGAAAATTTAGAATACTCTACGTTTGAGCTAAACTTTATTTTTAGGTTGAATTTGAAATTTGAATTTTCATTATTATAAAAAAGTTATTATTGTCGGTAATTTTTATTTATTCTTAATTTTTATAATATTTTTTATATTTTTATATTTTATTTTATCTAAATTCATTTTAAAATTAATAAAAAAATATTCTTATCCTCTATCATAAATTTTTTAGAGAAAATGTTTATTATTTTAGGTATATTGTTCAATTAATTTTATTTCATAAAATTATTTTTCAAAAAAAAAATGCTGTTCACTTTATTCTTTTAAATGCATCTCTTTATTAGAGGAGTCATTTATTTAGACAGGTTACAATCATTAGTAAATAATTGAATTCCTTAAATACCATAAAAGAAGGGTTTGATTGTCTATGAATTCGCAAAATAAAACTTCTAAGAAAGACAAAAGTCACCTTGGTAATTCATATTTTTTAATAAAAAAATTACTTTCTAAATATCAGTTAAAAATATCCGTAGACTGAAAAACGTCACAACGAAAAAGCTAACCACTTTGAAATAGAAAGATTATGAAAGTAAAATTTATTTTTTCTAACAGAATAATTTTCATATATAAAATTATTTAGTTTTGTATATATTTTTATTGATTGATCTAAGAAGTGAATGAATATAACAACAATGCTTGATAATATTATTATATATGCAATATACACATAAGTAAGTAATAAAAATCATATAAATATAATTTAATGTTCCATAAAATGTTTGAAAATAATAATTATATTCCACACAATGTGAGCCAGTTGGAACAAAACAAAAAATCCAAAATGAAAAACACTCATATTCCTTGTGTGGCACGCTTAAAAGAAAATGCAGTGTCCATTCTCTAAATGTGTCTTTATCCAAAACAAGTTTCACTAAACAACAATATTATTAGATACACATCATATTTATGTTACCTACGAGATTCCGAGGTCAACACACACCCACGGCTGCAATCAAACACACACGCACACCATAAGCTTTTACGTGGACTCTACAAAGCCAATCAAGTACTCCAACGTAGCATTTGATCAAAGGTTCGTTTCGTAGACTATATTGACCCCAATAAGGACCCACTTTATTATAAACAACATTTTGGTAGTTGTCTTTTTACTATGCTTTTCCTTTTTTAGCTAATCTGAAACTAATTTTTGTTTTTTACGAAATATTCTTAGTTAACAAAGTTGTTAGTTAGATTTTAAGACAGGACCACGGATAATATAAAACGGATTTACAAATTAAAATAATTATAAATTACATTTATTGTATTATTAAAAATTTTGTTATTCAAATTAACAAATTTATCATAAATAATATCAATTTTATTTAGTTAACTATGTAAAATATTTTACATTATTTTTATCTGTTGAATATTTTAATTAATACTTTTAAGCTATTAAGTGCATTTGTTTTATTTAATACTTATTTATAAGATAATGAAAATTATAGAAAAATATTATCCAACAAAGCATTACTCTTGTTCTACAACAAGATTTTATCGGTAAAAAACAAAACAATACACGTTAAAGAAATAAAATTAGTTTTAGTGAAAATTTTATAAAGAGATACTAACTAGTACGTATATATCCTTACGTGTGGCACTTTATATTTGGTGGACAAAAAATTATACTACTTTTAAAAAGTAGTCCTATTAAAAATAAACTTATTTTAAAAAATAGTAAGATAATTATATTTTAGTAATGTTTTCTTATATTTATCAAATGAAACAAAAATATGTTAATATTTAAACAAATTTTAGATCATAAATACTTATAATTTTCTAAACATCAAAATACTATCTATTTAAAATAATAAAAAGACAGTAAAGAGAAATATTCAAGAAATAATCAATAATAAAAGAGATATTTTTTATTTTTTAAGAAATTAAATAAGATAAAAATTGTATTTCAGTTATAATTTTTTAAATTTAATTCAATATATTTTCTATTTAAATTTATTTTTGTGAAATATTTTATTATTTTCTACCAATTTGTGATGATTGTTTAGTTTATTTAAAAAATTAAAGTTATAAAATTGTTATCTTTATCCTTTTCTAATAAATAGACATGCAAACGCGTAAGTATAAACACATGCCCAATTTCGCTAATAATAGTTAATGTTATTAATTATTAAATCATAATAAAACGAAGAAGTGATAATGCGCAATTTTGCTAATAATAATTAATGTTATTAGTTATTAAATCACAATAGAAGGAAGAAGTGATAGGAGCGGAGATAAAAATAAAATATTATCAATTTAAAAATAATAAATAATAAATAAAGAAAAATAATCAAGAAATAAAAAATAAAAAATTGTATTTTAGCATTATTTTTTGGAACATTTTAAAAAATCATTAATTATTTTTATATTTGTTTATAAACAAGAGTTCTGAGTAAATGTAGATAATGATAAGTTAAATTTTAAATATTATTTACTAATTATAAATCTTTATTCATGTACATTAACATTTATTTATTCTAATCAGTATTTTTATCATTTAACATGAGTATTATTTCAATATATTATATATATTTAAGAGTATTTGATATTTATGCGTGAACAGTGATAACAGATTGTTAATTTAAATTTTTAATCCTTTTTTTAACTTTTAGAGTCTTGAGTACTAGTCTTTAATTATTTTTTTTTGTCAAATTTAATTTATTATTTATTTTTGCCAATAATTTTAATTAATGCAAATAAATTAAAATGGGTTAATATTAACAAGTACAAATAAAAGTCACGCAATAATTTTAAATAAATATTTAATAAAAATTAAATATAATAAAAAATTAAAAGAAAAATAAAAAGATAGGATTAAAAGTCAAAAACCTAAAAAGAAAAAATCGAAGGAATATTTAGAAGAATAGTGACATATTTTCACCGTATGTTTTGGGAGTGTAGGAGTGACTCTTTGTTTGCACTTGGGTGGGTGATACCTCTCTCAACACTTCTGTTGCAGTGTTCACCCTTTGATTCCTATGGATCTTCATCAAAACCCCCACAATTCTGGGTTGAAGAAACGAAAACAAGACCAGGTACCCCTTTTAACCAATTCTCCCAAAAAAATTCCTTTTTTTTTCTTCTTCATTTTTCATTTCTTTCGAATTTGTTGTAATCGTTAGTCTCACTCACGCTTCTCTTGCTTTGATTATATGGGTCAAGTTTGTTGCTTTATGCCCCGATGTTTTTGTTCTCGTTCTGTTCCCTTGTGGATTTTGACCTTCATCCTTGACCGTTTGAATTTTCAAAACTGGGTTTTTTTTTCTTTTGTTTTCTTGGCCCTTCTGGTGTACTTTCATTTTATTCTTTTTGGCTTTTGGTTTGATGATTATAGTTTTTCCTTTCACGTTTTAGTTGCATCGGGTATGTTACACGACAATAGAAACGTTGCCATCAATAATTGTACAGTGATATTTGCTAATGCGGCTGGGAACAATGCTTAAAATGTCATGAAACTTGCGCTTGTATGTAAAGACTCACCTATCATCTTTGAAGACGTTGTTGCTAGTGCATTTGATTTGGAAGTGTGGAAATATTTGTCTATGCTTTTTTCATTTTTCTATTTTTGCTTTTAAAAACATTGAAACTGGTGTGCTTGTTCTGAGTATGATCCTGTTCTGGATGACTACTTGGTACATGCTAAATTCATGTAAGGCATTGCGGTGCCTCTCTCTTCTCCTCCCCCATTGAGGCCTTCTCCTCCCCTTAAAACTGGTCTGCGCAAAGAAGGCAGTAAGGTAACAAGATACAGCGTTGCTGTGCCGCGTACAGCGCGGCGCGCCAGCGCGCTACGCGCGAATACAAATGCCGCTGCCAGATGGAGTCGCCGCGCGGCGCGCGCGCGCGCGAAGATGCCGAAGGCGCAGCGGCTAAATACATACGCGGCGCGCGGCAGCGCGCGCGCGATGCGAGCGCGAAGGCCAGGCTAGCAATACGCGCGAAGCGCGTAGCGCGCAAACGCGCTTTATAAAGGCGCGAAGAGCGCGCGGCGGGTTGCTGAAGCTGCTGCCGGTAGCAAACATGCGGCGCGCGCTACACAGCGCATATGCGCGTTACGCGCGATACAGCGCTGCTGCAGCGCGCGGCGCGCGAAGGCGCGGCAAGAAAGCAGCGGTACGCGCAGCGATAGCGTTGCCGGGCGTTACGCGCTACTGCTGGTGATAGCGCCGCTGCGCTGATGGCTGCCGCTACGCGCCACATGGTGGCGAGCGCGCGCGCGCGAAGGTCTACTAAAGGCTGCTATGGCGCGCATATGCTGCCATCAATACGCTGCGCGCGCGGCGGCATACAGCGCGATACAGCGTGGCGCGCTACAGATACGCGGCTGCTACACATACGCGGTTGCTACAAGGCGCGGCGTTGCGCTGCTACGCGCGTAGCGAGCGCGTGGCGCGGCGCTGCCGAAAGCAGCGAAAAGGCAGAAAGTAGTAAAAGGTAAGGTGTGCGTAAAAAAGTAAAAGGTATAGCGTGGCAGTTATATGCGTTATGCAGGCGCAAGGCATGAATTCACTTTAGCTATCGACACCTGCTTTAACCATTAATATTATTATAATTTACAATGTCCCCAAACATTGAGTGGTAACTGGACATCGAAACAAGTGGCCATGATGCGGTTGTTATGTTCTCTGGTTTCATATGATACAGCATGCCTCCAAACGTGTTAGTTGAGGGGTGAAAGTCTTCTGCGGAACCATTAACTTATCCTGATTTGGTTTTGCCTGGTGCTAAACCTCTGTGTGTGCTTAGCATGGCCTTTAGCTTTATGGACTTTGTAACTTAATTTGCTTTTCTTCTTTTGCAGGATGCTTTTGGTCAGCGATCATGGAAATTCTCATGAGCTTGGGAGAGTTTCATCTGGGAGTGGTGATCTCTGCGAGAGTTCTACTCTCAGAATCACTGAATTCAAACAATCAGGAATGCGATCCCGACTCCTGATGCTTCAAGTGTCAGTAGATGGATGAGTAGATATGATTGATGATGATACAGATATGATTGATGATGATGATGCGATGAAGATCCTGGATTATTCTGATTTTTATGACAATGATGACATCTATGAAGATGATTATTCAAATATGCAGGATCAATTTGACAGTGTGATTTACTCTCTTGGGGTTAGAGGCATCACTGCCTTGGTTGAAGGAGATGTCTTCTGGTGAATGCAAGCAGGATGTTGCTTTTCCTACAGAATCTAGTTCCAAGGAAAAGGAGGTAGATGAAACCGGAAAGATACGGTTATGCAAAAAAGTTTCGCTAATTTAAATAATTTGACACTGTTGATTGTTTTCCTGATCATCACTTTGAGCAAGGAGGGAACTTCAGAGCCACAGGTGATAACGGATGAAGTATTTTTTACTGTAATCAGTTTTATATGTCAACATATTTTTAAGCAACTGATTGAATAGAATCTTGCTTTTTATTTTTTTAAAAAAAATGTTACAGAAACCTAAAAACTGGGCCAAAAAGATACAGGGGAATGGGAAATTTTAGAGGAAAATCTGCTAGGTAAAAATCTCTTTCTACTAAAAAAGATATTCATCATTATCCTTCATCTACTAGATAATGTTGCTTTGTGGCATTTCCATCATATGTATAATTTGAAGTGTCTCCTATTGCATTTTTAATTCAGTTTTGTTAATAACATTTTCCTTTAAGATATATTTTGGGAAGGTAAATCATCATCCAACTTCTTTTAATTCAGTTTATGACATTATGCTTTCATTTTTAATCATTGCATGTGGATTGTGGACTTAATATCACAGATACAATCTTTTGTGAGAGTTAGTGAATCACGGATGGAGCTTCTGAGGCTGTCATCATTGGACCTCAAGGCACCCCATACCATGATGGTCTTTTTCTTTTTGATTGTGTCTTTTCCTTCTACCTACCCTGAAGTTCCACCGGGGTAAATGTATCATCAATATTGCACATATTTTCAGATGTGTTCCGTTCTGTTTATAAAATAAACTTGAATTATCTTCTGCAGAAAGTTCACTACCACTCAGGTGGCCTAAGGCTAAATCCAAATTTATATCATTGTGGAAAGGTCTGCCTTAGTCTTTCTCGGCACTTGGCATGGTAGGAATAGTGAAAACCAGATTCCAGAAAATCAACCATGCTTCAAGTGTTGGTTTCAATACAAGCTCTAATTCTAAATGAGAAGCCATTTTTTAACGAGCCAGGGTATGCATCAACATATCCTGGTGAGGAAGGGCAAAAAGATCTAAGGACTACAATGAGAGTACATTTGTCTTATCCTTGAAGACAATGATGTATACTCTTGCATAAACCCCCAAAGGTATGGACTCAAACAATATCTGATTCTGCATTCTTTGGTTATACTTTTGTCTTGATAGTTTTGATATCTTAGGAGCTGTTTTGTTTGAGAAAATGTTTTCTGTTTTCCGTTTTTAATTACAATTTGACACATCGTTTTTCATTTGTTTACTGTTTCTCAAAAGTTTGTAGAATGAATAGTAAAAAGAAAAACAAACAAAAAAAAAAAAAAGTTGTTTCTACTGTTTCCTATACAAACATTTAAAAACAAAGGCAAATCAAAGTGAAATCAGTGCCAATTTGCAATTAAAAGTTAAATCAGAAAAATGAAACTTTCGAAAGGTTTTTTTTCCATATTGTTGTCCCCTTATTTTTTTCATTATTGTTATGATTCGAACTGAATATCATATATAGATGATAGATGGATTTGCTGCCTTTTTTTAGTCTACTGTTTTGACTCAATGGCATTATTGATTTCTAATTTTGGAATTTGACTAGATATTAAAAATCAATAGACGGAAAGTATTAGCAAATTACAGAACGAGCTATTAGGATTTTAGGAGTTGAATAATGCACATTGAGTCAACTGTACACCTGAATCCTGAGCTAAGATAACTTTTTATTGATTAACAACTAAGCTGCATACTGCTAGTCTGCTTTGATATTTTTCTTAACCCCATACACAAGTATAATGTGAAAAAACACTGAGAGAAATATGGATTGTAGGCCAAACTCAGCCCCACAAAATCGAGATTTATATGAAGTTTGAGGCAGAACATTTTTTGTAAATCATCACTTCGCTTACTTCTATTACATTGTTTCACTTGAGTTGGTTAGCATAGGTCGCTTGTTACTCTGTTAATTTCCTGAAATATAGATAGCTGATATTTTAAGCTTAACTATTTGATCTAGGTTATGGTTTTCTTGATCATTATTATTTATCTAGCATTTCTTTATGTGCAGCAATTTTGGAGAGCGGTTGCAGGGCATTTCCCCGCATTCGAGTACGCGCATACTTACAGCATAAATCATGGTGGCCTAGGGCTCGGTCGGATCAGTTGTACAGCTAATTCAGGTCAAAATAGTGGCAATAGTTCTCTTACAATTGATGCCAACAATCAAAAAGAGTTTGAGCTCAGTTGTAGATGATGGAATGTTACTCTATTGCATTTTTCACCAAAAAATGGCTCCACAGACTGCGATGAGTTTTGATCTCCCGAGATTTATAACTTATCTGCTGTGGCTAATGCAAGTTTAGAGGCTTACAAGGTAGAGTCTGGTGTACAAGCACAACATTGGCCCAGGTTTGAAGGTCCTAGGTTGTTCATGCTGAGAAATGTGTTGTGCGTATCTTCTTAATACTTTTTATGGTGATTTTTATGTCCCACATCATGAAGCTCGTAGTTGATTATAACTCCCAGTTGTAAAGTTTACTTGCTAGTCTAGCTTTTCAAAAGATGCGTACTTGTTTCTTATGGTTGCATGTTTCTTTAATAAAGTGTTAATAGTTTTTGAGATTATCTTGTTAGATGGTATATTTCCCAAAATCATTTTAGGTTGGATGTCACATATAACTTCCTCTATATAGCATTGGTTCCCATTCATTTCTTTGATATTAAAATGTCTGTGATTACTATACTATTTCGATCATCCGTACATTGCAGCACGTGTTTGACACTTATGTGTTGCTTTATACCTACATTTTTGGTTATATAAAGCAAAAACTCTGTTAATCTGGATGTTAGTTTAACATTGTTCCAAAACATGGACAGTAGTCTTAAATGTGTTCATCCTTTATTCAAATTAAAGCATGTTTGATTTTAACATTTATAAATTTAGTTTTTAACATAAATACTTTTAATTAAAATGTCTGAAAGATATAATTAAATAATTAGCAAAGGTTGAAATAAAAAGAATTGACATTTAAGTAAGAAAGAAAATTTAGAACTGTGCTATAAAACACTTTTTTTAACTTAATTTGTCTCTATAATTTACTCGTCAATCTCAAATGTCTTAGTTTATTCATTTTTATGAAATAAGGCATCGAGTATTGATGATAAAACATTTCCTACTGAACTTTTCTTTCTTTATTAAAATATGTAATTCCATGAGGTAATAACATTATATGTCATTTGCGTATTTTTAAATTTAATAAACAGTATCATACTCGAAAACCTAACTAGTTAATACTCTAAAATCAAGATGTATACAAACTGTGAAGAGTGTCACTTATATTTTCAAAGGAAAAAAGGTATAGATAATTGGCGAAAGTGGAGAGTAAAAGCATATGGAATAAAATCACAGAAGGGATCTACATCGAAGCTAGTCTGTTAAAAATAACTTTCCTAAGGCAAACATGATGAAATCTAGCATCAGTAACTTCGGAGGAAGCAGTTAGAGATTACACTCATCTATTCGAAAATAGTCATAGTTGGACAATATGCTCGACATACATTACCACTTTGCTTGGGAACAGAACGAAAGTGCCACCGTATCAAGATTGAACTAGACTTAGAATAGATTTAGAATAAACTTGGAGAGAACCAACCTCCTTAATGTTAATAGTTTTATCCCCTTTTATTATTGAATAAAATTATCTTTTTTTTTAGTACTAAAATTTGAATGACCTTATTCCCTATTTTTCTACTGCTCTTGTCAGTATATAACAATTACTTTTCTTCTTCTCTTCTTCTCAAAAGATAAATGTCGTAAGCAAAAATAAACCCAGCGAAGGAGAAGAACCAAAACTGAACAACGCTTTTTGGAATTTGGAACCCTCTCAGTTACCGGAACCCTCAAGCGACGGCGGCGCAACCGTCCTCACCGGCGCTAGACTACATCAACTTGCCCCTCACATACTCACACACACGCACCATGCGTTCTCAAGTTCAGAAATCCAACCGCCAAAACTGGTTTCAAGAGCCAAAGGCATCATTAACGACTCAAATCCTGGGCTATTACATTTTTCCCCTTTCTCTCGCGCTTGCGCTCGCATGCACTCTTTCTATGCCAAAGCGTCACTCTCAAAACCCTAACCCCTACTCTCTCTACTGACAAACCCCAACACTCCAAGCATCACTCTCGAAAACCTAATAGTATTCTCTCTAGTAACGATTCCCAACCTTCTCACTCTTCGAAGACGAGTCTTCGGGCGAATTTACTGAAGCCTCTTATCCTAGCCCTAATTTATTCTCATTATAAATAATCTGTTTATAATTCAACATTCAACTAGTTAAGTAATTGAAGTAACGTGCGTGTTGTTTTAGGGAGTTATCCAAGCAGATTTTTCCTTTGCATCCCAAACCGAATGATTTTCACGGAGCGAAAACCTTGCTTCAGACCTACCTCGACGATCATGAATGGATTTGAGTGGCTTTGTAGACTTGATTTTGGAACAGACCACTGTAGGAGCTGTTGTTAAGATAGAGGATTACGAGGATGAATAATCTTTCATACTGTTACTGCTCTTAATTTACATAGATACAGGGCAGCAATAGCTTTGAATTTTATCATCACATTTGATTTTATCAATGGTTTAAAGCAATATCATTGAATTTCTCAATCAGTTAAGTACCTTTGATAGGAACAAAAATGTTTTGTGACACTCAAAGATTTTCTCTCCATAAAGCACGCAAGAGAAGGGTGTTGCTGATCAGTTAATATACTGCTTTTGGAGGATAAGCGCGTGATGCCCGTGGTGGTCTCTTGTGTCACAAAGCACGTGTGAACCTTCCTCTCAGCTTTTGCCACCTTCTTCTTTTATGATGCCCCTTTTGATGAAGTATCGTAAATAATTAAATATTTATAGTTTTAATTTCCTCGCAGTAGTAGTGTCAATAACGGTGTTTAATTGTATTTGCTTGTTGACTGTTAAGGTGGATTTCTCTTTAGAATTTAAGTTGTTGTGTTTTGTTTTAACAGCCAACAGAGGAGCTCCGGAATTTCTTCAAGTTGAAGCATTATATAATACTAAGCAAAATTTACGTGGTATCTGTGATGTGCCAAAGATCTCCCTTCTTGTATACTTTTAGATTCTGGGTTAAGAACATTTTTTTTTGCCCCAGTTTAACTGTTTCCTGATGTTTTTCTCTTCTTTATTGGGTGTAAAAATATAGCAGAAGAATGTAGAACAGAAAAAGAAAAACTGGAGCAACGATAACGATGAGGCAATATATATATGAAGGCTGAGGATGAGATTTTTCTCAAGCGTACTGATATTTTTTGACATCATATTGAATTATTTTTGTTTCTAATTATTGATTATTTTCCAAATGATTTCCAGTTAAGCTCGTGGTCCTTCTTTTTTCCATTGCAAACTCAACAGCTTGCACCTCATGAGGCAAGTTTTATGGGATTCTCTAAATGACCATTGTTGTGATGTTCTTATTAACTAGCTGAAAGTTTTTTTTATTTGGTCAATTTCTGAATGTTATCTAGAATACATTGTGATACCTCTGTTCTGTAGGAGTTGGTAGAGAGGGAAGAAAAAGTTAGGCGGGACGATAGGTAGGATATTACTTTAGAAGGGGTTAGTGACATAAATAGGAGATAGGGGAAGAACAAGAATTGAGTTTTACTGTAGAAAAATGACTCAGGTATTTAGGAGACCAAAATTCTCGACCAATGAATTATCTGAAAGCATCCATCTTTACAGAGTTGTCTTCCCTTTTTATTCCCCATACATCTGTAACTAACTAAATCCCTCTAAAGTGAGGGAAGTGCACTCTCAACCACTGATTTGGAAATCAATGGTTGAGATTTGTAATAAAATCAAATACATATTAAATAATATCTAGAATAATGATATCAACCACTGATTTAAATCAATGGTCGAGAGGCACTTTATCCTCTAAAGGGCACTCACCAATTTTAGAGGAGCCAAATCCAACTAATTCAGTTAGTTATTCTTAAAATAACAATAATTTCGGGGAAATAGTTATAAATTTGATCTACTGCTCATTTGTCCTAATGTACACCCTCCTAGTAGGAGGTCAGTGCCTATCAGGCTCCCTGCCCTTCTGGATGCCGATTGGGGAAGTTGTCCTGACACTAGGCATTCCACAATAAGGTTTTGTATCTTCCTTGGTGAGTCTCTAACTTAACGTCTACGAAACAGAAACAGCCTACTGTTTTCA
>JALJEV010001028.1:0-13358 GCA_026586105.1 Hylodesmum podocarpum
AGGAAAGCAAGTAAATGTTTAGAGTTTCGAACAAGATAATGAAGACAAGCTAGGGAAACAATTCATTTGATCCTTCCCTCAAGTAACCACATCCTATGTCAATTTGAACAAGAATCAATCAAATAGAGATAGAATTCGTGGATACCGAAGACTAATCCTATTCCTAAAGGTTAAATTTTGAATCGCTACTATAATCCCTAATCCCTTTAGGTGAAAATAGTAATTCAAGAAGCGAAACAAATGAATTCACAACATTCATGACATAAGTTCTATCCCTACACTAATGCATGACTATAGTGATCTACTTCCTCTCCTAATTCAACTATGAATCTTCCAACTGATACAATTGAAATGAGATAAAAATCCTATGTAACAATTCACCTTAAATTCAAACACCAATATCCCTATCAACTATTTGAATTTCGTGAATAAACTTTTAATTGAAGAATAAGCAAGAAGAGATCAATCAATTGACCGAAATTAAACTCAAATTACTGAAGAAGTCTTTACAAGAGTTATAGAATCAAAATCCCCAATCCCTAACCTAGAGATCTAGCCTAACATGGAAACAAGAAAGGAACGAAGAGAAAAAGAAACTCAAACACAAGAAGCACTCCATGAAGTTGTTCTGATCTTGCTTCCACAAGCTCCAAAGCTTCCTAAATCTCGAGGCTCGATGGAGAATGGGAAGAATGAAAGTGGAAAGGAGAGAATCGTGCGAGGAAGCATGGAGAAGAAGATAGAATTCGATTCCTATTTTTCGCGCTCAAGGACCCATATATACCGCAAGATTTGCGCCTCCCATAAGCTTGTTTTGCGCCCGGCGCATCTTGCGAGGAGAAGAGTGAATTGCGCCCCGGTTGGGCCCCCGGTTTGTGCCATGGCGCACCTTGATAGTAAGTGGTGAAGATTTGCGCCTCGGCTTGGCTCGATTTGCACTCGGCGCATCTTGACAGAGAGGGTGGAGAGTTGCGCTCCGATTTGCTCCCCAGTTTGCTCATAATTGCTCATGCTTCCATGGCTTGGGCTTCGCCTCCCTCTTTCGATGGCTTCACTCCAAGTCTTCATCTTGGGTTCCTGAAATTTTCATTCCAAGCTTCATCTAACCTTCAATCCATTCCCTTGCCTTATCTCCTTCATTCTTTTTCAATAAACCTAAAAATAAGCAAGAAAGAGATTAAAAATGATTTAGAAAACATATGAATGATCTATAAAACTAATGAAACACCAAATCAAGAACTAACATTAAACTAATATGATATTTTCAATGCTTTTCTTGTCTAAACTACAACTCGACTTTAGTAAAACGGATGGAAATGACTAAAAACACCTAGGAAAACATGTATAATCTTAGCACTTATCGCACCTATTTGTTGTTGTTCAGCTTTTCTGGGAGTATGGCATGAATTACTTCGCCGTTGTAGCACCTGGTACTCCGAACATTGGAAACAAGGGCATTTTCCTCTACCCCTTATTCACCTTGCGTCCTTCCCTCGCGTCTCACCTGGCCGACCTCGACCCTTGTTATTTTTAGGTCATATCTAGTATTCAGAGTTTGCCTCGATTTGGTACCGCTCTCGCGGCCCGCACCGAAACAGTGCTTTACCCCTAGATGTCTAGTCAACTGCTGCGCCTCAACGCATTTCGGGGAGAACCAGCTAGCTCTGGGTTCGAGTGGCATTTCACCCCTAACCACAACTCATCCGCTGATTCTTCAACATCAGTCGGTTCGGACCTCCACGGTTTCATGTTCTATTTCACTCCCGATGGCGGTTTTTTCTTACCGTGCCTCATGCGTCGTTTCTTGTTTGCCCAGCGCATGCTTTCGTGCTACACGACTCTCACCATCTGGGAAAGCAAGATCACGTTTCACAGAAGATGACACTTGTATTGCTCTCCCTAACCCCATTTTCACTAGCTTAGGTCGAAGCCCCATTTCGCTCGCCACTATTACGGAATCGCTTTTTGCTTTTTCTCCTCGCTACTAAGATGTTTCAATACCTGCAAGATTCTCGTCGCTCGTGGATTCAGCAGCAGTTCGAAAGGTTGACCTATATCGGGAATCCCCGGATCTACGCTTATTTTCAACTCCCCGAAGCATTTCGTCGCTTACTACGCCCTTCCTCGTCTCTGGGTGCCTAGGTATCCACCATAAGCCTTTCTTCGTTTGAACCTCGCCCTTAAACTTTAAGGCTGTGCCATCCTAAGGTGCTGCTAGATGGAAGGATCTTATCAACGTCCATGAATGATAAATCATAGCATAGATCAAACTGCCGAATCGAAAAAATTAGGTGCTATCATATAGCTTTGTATCGGCTAAGTTCACGAGTTGGAGATAAGCCGGACCTCGAATCATCGACATCCGCCACATGGTAAACCACCGCCTCTCGTGCCCCGACCGATTCTACCATGAGGCCAACGATGGGACAATAACTTCCCCTTCGAACACAACTTACAACTTTCATCGTACTATGCTCTCCAAAGAGAAACTCTCAAAATCTCAAAAGGTCCCGAGTTGGAATCCCATTCTAACTACCGATTATCGTGGTTCCGAGATCCGCCAACACAGAAACGGAACGGAGAACCCCCCTTTTTTTCCTTCCGACTCTTTGGTCTTAAGAATACAAGTTTTTAAGAATGAGTGATTATCCTTCTCCGACCCTTACTTTCTAACCCGAGAGCGGATAGCTAATGCGTTCCACTTTTGGGAAGGTTCTATGGTCGGCTTCAGTGTGGACCTCGGATGCCGAAGGCGTCCGGCGATCTCGTAGTCCACGGGGTGGGAGACGACGGGGTCGGTCCATAGATTCTTTTCCTTTTGCCGCATTTCTCGCTCAAAGGGTTGAAGGGAGATGTTGCATCAAGTTGTTCGCAAGGGCCAACTTGATCCTCTCTTCCCAGGATCTCAAATGGGAAACCCCAGAGAGAGGCCACCAACTCCAACTGTCCATACTAGATCTCAATTAACCGCCCATCCTACCTCCTCTTACGTTCTTGGATGCCCATCTTTGTCTCGCAGTGTCTTTCTGAATGTTTCTGGCCCTCTTTCCCATTACTTAGAAAAAGTGAGCCATTACTCAGTGTAAAGATACTATCATTACCCATTGGACATTAGACATCCAACCCGTAATCGCAACGACCCAATTGTAAAGAGCGAGTCACTGAACAAGCTATATCCCCCGAGCTGCGGGAGCATGCATGAAGGGTCAAGCCGCTTTTCTATTCTTTTCTCAAGCAGCTGGCCATCCCGGACTCCAACCCGAGACCCACCCGTGAAGTAATCATCACACCTACAAATTCAACCAATTAGAGAGAATCAATAGATTCTTTTTCGAGCGATTCATTCTTCCTAACGCAACATACAACTATCATGTATTGCGCTCTCCAAGTGTGTGCTTGTTCCCTTTTTTCTTTATCATTTATCATGGCAAGTATTTGTGAAATAACTCCGATGAAAAGAAAAAGGGAAGGCGTTAAGAGACCCCATCGGCACAACCCCAGACAATTCCAAGATCCTTTTTCAAACCTTTCTCCCATTTTGAGAAGAGATAGATAAATAGACACATCTCATCAGGACCGATTCAGCATTCACGAGGATTTATAAACAAAGACCAGATGGATATGATTTATTTATCACCCAAGCATTTCTATTCTTCTTATGGGTAGCTCCTTATCTCCCGGTCCTCGTGGAAAGGAAATTTCATCTTCTTCCTTTCGGGAAGAAAGGATTAGGAAAATCCTATTGATTGCAATTTTCAGACCCACTCGAAAAACATGAAAAAAGTGCTCGAATGGTATGATCCCACCGTCACCCCGTAATGAAAGGGGCGATTTCGTAGTTCTTAGTCCCGTGAAGATACGCTGTTAGGTGCTCCGTTTTTCTTTATCCATCGAGGTTGAATCAAACCCGTGCTCGGTAGATAAACCCGCCCATATACCGAAAGGGTGTATGAATTCTCGAGAAGAAAGGAGCCGCGGTGGTCCCCCGTGATTGTTGGACCTAAAGCTTGATGATGCTTGGTGTTCTCTTGGTGTTTTTGATTTTGATGTAATGCAATTTTGGTTTTCTTAGTTGGAATGTATCTAGGGAGTTTTCTATGATTGCAGTGTTTGACTTTAGGCATGTATGTGTTGTTCTTTGTTTGAATGCCTTGGAGAAGCTTGGCAATCTTGTGTGATTACTCATGTGTCAAGTGTTTGATTTCCTCTCTAAATGTAGCTTTGAAAACCTTGGTAATCAATCAGGTAATAGATTACCAACAGTAGGTAATAGATTACCGCCAATGAGGTAAGGCAAGTGGAAATCCACTTGTCAAGCATTCACCCCAGATGGTCTCCGTTACCTGAATTGGCTCTTCTTCGTGTCTTTCTTGCCAGAGTTTTGTAGCTCTACTTCAACTTTCTTTCATTTGCAACAAAACCGTAGCTCAAAATGATATCTCGTAGGTTATTATGCCAATTTGGTGAAAAGCTACAAAGCCAGGCAACTGTACATTATCACTACAGAGAATTTGACACAACAAGGCAACTATCATTACTACAAAAATCACCAAATGTACTCGTGTAATTAATACTACAAGGCTGCATCATTACTACGAGTAAGCAACGAATACCATGAAGCAAGAATCGACAATTTTCAAAAAATCACCTAATGACTTTATACGCGAAAAGAATCGACACTACTTAGTCAGACTCCATTACCAATCACAGAATGTTTAAAAGCTTCTCAATGAGTTTTCTAAACATCCCACTTAATTCCCCACTTGTTCTAATCAATTTTAAAATTCCGTAAAGTCAATTTTTGAGGCTCCAACGCTTCAAATTAAAAGCTCCAATCGCTCATTTTATTAGGCTCCAAAGGCTTGAAATTCCGAGGCTCCAACTTTCAAATAATCGAGGCTCCATATGAATCTATAAATGGAGGTCGCTTTTGAAAATCAAAGAACATGATTTTAATACACTCTTGAGATACTTGGAAAACATTTTCTAAAAGCTTTACACTTTTCAAACTCTCTAAAAGTTAGTTTATCATTTTCTCCAAGAGAAAGAACTTCAAGAGTTCTTGAAGTTTTACAGAAAAGGCAACTGATTCATTTCATCACATGGGTATTCATTGTTTATTGATTGTGACTCTAATTACACCTGTGTTTTCTAAACCGATCTCTTGTTTATCTATTTGATTGTTGGGTTATTACTCTATAGCAGGTCTCTCTCGATAAGAGTAAGAGTTCGAGAAGTGTTTTCTCAAAGGTTTGACTGCGTGCCAAGATTGCGAAGACAGTTCTTCGGTTAAAGAACCGCTTGGTGTTTTGATTTCACTTTTGTGTCGCTTTGCTGCGTAGTGAATGTAAAAGAACACAGTAAGGATCATTTGATGCTGAAAACCAATTGCAACAGCTTGTTGGATTGGGACCGATGTAGGCAGCTTGGTCAACCAAGATAAATCATCAGGCACTCTTCTTCTTCCTTACACTATTCATTTACCTTTAATGCTATTATCATTGTTAAATTCTACAAGTTGTTTGGTAACAATTGGTAATTAACTCATTAATTAACTTGGTAATCAACTTAAACTGAAAGGGTAGATACAAACATTGTATAAACCTAAAATTGATTACAAACTTGATTTTGATTATTCCTTTGTTATTTCTCACGATAAACTGAATATACTGCTTGAATTAAAAGAATTCAAAACTCACAAAATAGCCAAAGTGAACTAGAATCTATTCACTCCCCCCTCTAGATTCACCCATAGACCAACAATTGGTATCAAAGCAACTTCTAGTAAGTTGCTCTAGAATTTGATCCATAATGGCCAAAAGAATGTAATTTCATTTGCCGAAGGTGCCTCTATTAATAGACTCTCCTCATTTGCTAAGGGGATAACTATCCTTTTTGGAAAGTTAGAATGAAAATCTTTACGAGTCTATTCAGTAGTTATTTGGTAAGTCAGTTAGAATCGATTTCAAAATCCCCACATATATAGTTGATGGAAATGAATTAGAAAAACCATTTGAGTGTGGGAAACTGTGGAAGAATTAGGAGAAATGAAAATGATTCTAAAGATTAAACATTATACATTCTCAGCTTAACTCGATGAATTTTAGACCGCTTCTGCCAGATAATAAAGAAAGCTTCTTGGGAACTCATCATGGTAACTCATGAAGGTACAAACTTGGTAAAGATGAAGGTAAGGAAGAATACCTTGATCCCAAGAGTTTAAACCTCTGATGCAAGGGAGAGTCCCATAATGGAGATGAACCGTTCATACACATCATCAATCATCTCAAGGATTGGCAAAAGCTTAGCTTGTGGGGGCTAAAGATTTGAATGTCAAGATTCTAAAATCTCTAAATAGAAAATGGCAATCCACCGTGGACTTCAGACATCGAGTCAAAGAATCTTGCCGCAATCACAAGTCGTAAATATTTAGCAAGCTTAGAGCAGTAGAGATGGATATGACTTCAGATGGGCAGAAGATGGAACTCATGGACAAGAGGAGCCAAAGGGAATTTTTCAAAGTAGTATACACAAACTGAATTTGAATAACAATGAATCCTCCTCAAGAAGAAAAACATGAAACATATAGTAAGAAATTTCAAGAAGTTCCAATGAAGAACAAGGAGAAGAAAAGGTTCAACAATGTTGAATAAGACTTCTCAAAAGAAGTGAGGAGTTCATCTTCAAAGGTGACTTGTTACGAAAGGTATGTGTTGGTCACTACAAGTTGAGTGCCCCAACATGAGAAAGCCAACCAAGAATGAGCTCGTAAGATCCGAAACGGTTTAGAAAGTCCAAGAAGGACACCAGAAGAAGAAAGCATATATAGTCTTGAAGAGAATGATTCCTCAACTTTCTACAGAAATGATAATGAAGAAGCAAATTTGGGTTCTCATGGCAAATCCAACATCCGACGATGAGGTAAGTGGATTCGATTCATCTACCAGTGGATGATGAATTATGTCGTTTTTTGTGATTTGTATAAAGAAGCCAAAAGATTAAGAAAATTGAACAAAAGTTTTGAAAAAACAAAATTACTGATTTAGAAAATGATATTTCTGCTTTAAAAACTAATGTTCAAAATATGGAAAGAAAATAATAATTTGAAACTACCTCGTTCTCAAAGTGTAAGTCATTTGATGCCTTTTGAAAAACAATAATAAGAAGTTCTCCGTGATTTAAACAAACTAGCATAATAGAACTTTCCCATGTAGTTTAGGGCGAAACTGACACACCTCTTATAATTGCATGATTAGGAAGAAAGGAATATTGTGGTTTGTTTAAGTGGGTTAAGAAAGTTAAACTCGATGATGCTAACATGGCTGACCCAAGAGAAGGTACCAAAAGCAAAGTAAACTTTCTTATGTAGGTATGCTTGATAGCCAAACAACTAACAATTGGAATTAGAAAAAAATTGGTATCAAATTTGGTATTTTGGACAATGGTCTGCCAAGATATGTGATTGATGAAAAGATCAAACTTATCTCCTTCAAAACAAAAGAATGTGATTCTCCAAAGGATGGATGAAATGGAAGCAACAACTAAATAACGGGATAATGTTTTGTTTGTCCATTTTATCTCTATTCTCTATATTTGATTATAATTCTCTCTATTTTTTGATTTTGATATACCAAATAAGGGGAGAAGTATAAGGTGTTAGATGAGAGAAGTATAAGTTACTAGAGTTTATAGAATATTGTTGATAGGGGAGGAAGGAGTAAAAGAGAAATTTGTGAATCATAAATGTATTGATACTTCAACATTTGCAAATCTCACATGTCTATCACAGATTCTTAAGATCACCACCCTAAAAACTCCTAGGAAAACCTTGGTTGGATATTTGGTACATCAAAACCAAAAAGGGGGAGATTGTTGGACCTAAAACTTGATGATGCTTTGTGCTCTCTTGGTGTTTTGGATTTTGATGTAATATAATTTTGGTTTTCTTAATAATGTATCTAGAGTTTTCTATGTATCAGTTGTTGTTTAGATCTAGGGCATGTATGTGTTGTTCTTTGTTTGAATGCCTTGAGAAGCTCGTAATCTTGTGTGATTACTCACATGTCAAGTGTTTGATTTTCTAAAACAGTTTGAAAAACCTTTGGTAACCAATCAGGTAATAGATTACCAACGTTAGGTAATAGACACAAATGAGGTAACAAAGTATGGAAATCCACTTTTGCTTAATTTTACCTTAGATGCACCTGAATTTATTCTTTCGTGTCTTCTCATGGTTTGTAGTTCTATCAATCTTCTTTCATTTCGGGAAATAAACCGTAGCTCAAAATGATATCCAGAGAAGAAGTTGCTGCCACTTTGGTGAAAGTGCTCAAGCAGCGCTAAGGTGCAACCGTGGCATTACCACTTTAGCATCGACCAACAGTGGTAATCGATTACATGAGCAAAAATCACCAAAATGCATTCTTCTCTGGTGTAATCGATTACCATGAGCTCTATAATCAAATGCCATTAAACAAATCGATTACCATGAAGCAAGCGATGTCGATTACCTCGAAAATAAAATCACCCGAGAATTTGAATTTAATCTCGTGATGTCGATTACGAGCTGTAATCGTTACCACCGTAGAAAATGTTTAAAAAGTTGCCTGAAATGAGTTTTCTAACATCCCACTTGATTCCCACTTGTTCTAATCAATTTTAAAACTCCCGGAAAGTCAATTTTTTGAGGCTCCAACGCTGCGAAATTAAAAGCTCCAACAGTTCATTTTATGAGGCTCAAATTGTTTTGAAATTTGAGGCTCCAACTTTCAACAATTGAGGCTCCATATGAATCTATAAATGGAGGCTGTTTGAAAATCAAAGAAACATGATTTTAATACACTCTTGAGATACTTAAACATTTTACGAGAAAAGCTCTTTACAACTTTCAAATCCTCTAAAAGAGTTTATCATTTCTCCAAGAGAAAGAACTTCAAAGAGTTCTTGAAGAAGTTTTAAGAAAAGCAACTTGATTCATTTCATTGATTCGTGGTATTCACTGTTTTATTGATTGTGATCGGGAATCTACACTCCCGGGTGTTTTCCTAAACTGATCTCTTGTTTATCTATTTGATTGTTGGGTTATTACTCTCAGGAGAGAGGTCTCTCGGATAGAGTAAGAGTTTGAGAAGTGTTTTCTCAATGGTTTGATCTTGGGTGTGCCAAGATCGATGAAGAACAGTTCTTTGGGTTAAAGAACTGGTTTGGGTGTTTTGATTTCGTTTTTGTGTTGCTTGTTGCAGAGTGAATGTAAAAGAACACAAAAGGGATCATTTGATAGTGGAAAACCAATTGCAACAGATTGTTGGATTGGGACCTGGATGTAGGCGATTAGCGTCAACAAGTATAAATCATCATGCACTCTTCTTCTTCCTTACACTCATTACCATTTACCTTACACTCGTTATTATCATTGTTAAATACTACAAGTTGTTTGGTAACTCGAATTGGTAATTAACTCGAGTAATTAACTTGGTAATCAACTTAAACTGGAAAGAGTAGATACAAACATATGTATAAACCGAAAATTGATTACAAACTTGTTATGTGATAATTCCTTTGATATTTATGCACATAAAATTGAATATACTCTGCTTAAATCAAAAGGAATTAGTAACTCACGAAAAATAGGCTAAAGTGAACTAGAATCTATTCTAATTCTCTAGATCTACCCAAAGGGACCATCATGTATTCAGTAAAAAGTAACACCTTGGACCCGGAAGTCATGGCGCTCTCTCAACTCGGCAAGCTCACACCTGGATTCATACAGACCTTTCCAAATTCTCAAAAAGGTTGGACCTCGGTAGCCTATCAAATTGCATTACCACCTACTTTTAGTCAAACCTTCATAATGTCTTTCATGTATCCCAATTGAAAAAGTATATCCATGATCCTTCACATGTGATGGAACTTGACGCATGTTCAAGTAAAGGAAAACCTAACGCTTGAAACACTACACCGTAAGCGATCGAGGATAGAGGATCAAGTTCCCCGAGAGGAAGAGAAATTCCTCGGTTAAGTTTATTTGGAAAAACGGAACAAGTGAAGAGGTTGCGTGGGAATTGGAAGATCAAGTAAAAGAGCGCTACCCCTGAATTATTCCAATGAAGGTAAATTTCGAAAGGATCTAAATTTTTAAAAGGACGGAGTATTGTAACATCCCAAAAATTTAAATAAGGATCTAATGATCAAGTTTGAAAAAAGTGTCAAAGTGCAATCAATTGCAAATAGTATAGTTGTAGCCGGAAGTCCACAATTTCGTAGCAAATGATTGCTCCTCCTCTTTTCCAAACTTTGTACGAGGGATAGCATCCAATGTTAACTTAATGAGATCGAGAATTCAAATGCTAATCTCGGCCGAGTTTCGGGGTAACTGCTTAGGATTTGAGGTTCACGGAGTTACTATCGTCTGATCTTCACTTTCCGGGAGCAGGCGATGCAAAAAGCGCATTGATTTAAGTCGATCAGCGTCCATGCCATCGCCTGCATTTGATCGCCTCGGAGCAAGCATCACAAATACGCATTGGATCGCCTGATAGCTTTTATCGTCAATCACGCATCTTGAGATGGAAATACTGATAAGCATCGATGCGTATTGGATGCGATCTGAGCAGTAATCGATCGCAATACGTATGGATCTGATACGACCAACCGCCAAATAGTGTCATTGTATTAGAATCATGACTTTCGCTCTATAGTGTCGCCTGCAGTCCCGACTCATCATCTATATGTGATCGACCTGGATCATGACTTTCAGCCTATAATGTCGCCTGAAATCTGTACCTTCATAAGCCTATAATGTCGCTCTGATCATGCCTTTCGTCATATTAATGTACGTCTGCTCTGCACAGCTTGCTGCTTCGACTATCATCTATCTCATTGCTAAGTCTATCTTTCTTGCCAATTGAGTCTTTTCGCTTGTTTGAGGTAATACAGTCTATACTGCTCGACCTTTCTCGAAATTATATCAAAATTAATGCATGGTAATTATTCTTTGATCCAGCACGCGATTACTTTCTACTCTTCTTCTTAGGCAGTTCTTAATTATTCTACATGTTTCTAGAAATTCTACTTATTATTCTAATTTTTCTAGAAACTTCTAGTTTACTCTACACATTGAAAGCGGTCCAAGCCGAGCCTCAATAGTCTTACATGACCATTTTCTATATCTTTCAATCTTCTTTAATTAGAAACAAACTACGGAGCTCAATTGGAGATTTGATGGAGGAAGTTATGCCTAATTTAACAAGAGTAGGTCAAATGTTGGAAAAATATTCCTACGTCTCTGGTTCGGCTGGTCCACTTTCCAAAAAAAAAAAAGAGGCTAATTTCACACCCGCATACTGAGTCTAATTGGCTCTTTGTGTGGCTACCATGACATTTGTAGCTCTGTCAACTCCTCTTTCTGTTTTTCTAAAGAAGCCTGGGC
Organism: Hylodesmum podocarpum; assembly: GCA_026586105.1. NCBI lineage: Eukaryota > Viridiplantae > Streptophyta > Magnoliopsida > Fabales > Fabaceae > Hylodesmum > Hylodesmum podocarpum. Next base: position 11,429 of record JALJEV010001028.1, read on the forward strand.
TCAAAACAACGTATTTGTGGAGAAAAAGTTATGCCTATTTTTTACCGAAATTGTGATCATTTTGACTTTTCAACCATTCTAAATTATAACTTTAAGATATTTTGATGGAAGCCTAAGAAGATGTTGCAATTGGAAACGGAGATCATTTTTATAGAAACTCAGATTTTTCTTTTAGAAAAAAGTCTCCAACTACTCTAGAGAATTCCTTGGAAGTCTACATAAATAGGAGCTTAGTGGGTGTCAAATGAAGAGACATAACAAAGATACTTCCCATTCATATCTTCACTCACAAAACTTCAACTTTCCTATACTTTTCAGCTACCTTAGTAGGATATCTCTCCAATCAGTAGGGCAAATGTAGATAAAGGAAGAATATATAAGAAAACGGGGAGAAACTTGATGGGGATCTTTCATATCTACTCCTTTCTATTCTTTGTTCTATTCCACTCTTTTTGGTTCTTCATTCTATCTTTCTTTGAATTCTGAATTGTTTTTCTTTTTCTTCATCTTTCTTACTCTTTTTTAGTGATTCTTTGATTTAGTACACTTTTCTTTATCATGAATGAGTAATTTAAAGTTGTTTTATCTTTGATCAAACTTCAACTTTGAATCATTAACGCTTACTAAGTATATCATCATAAACACATATTGATGATAGTAATATTGTTGTTTGATGGCGATTTTATAACTTGATATGCAAATTACTTGTGAAGTTGTTGGATACATGAAGGTAAGAAAGTGGTAAAATGCATGATTGCATTGAGGGGAAATGAGGGATGGATATGAATTGTTTAATGGCAGGTTAGTGCCTGGTGGAAGACAGCATGATCTAAAGATTGTAGGTGAATGGGCATATAGAATGGGGTAGTATGAAAATGAAGCCTAGTGGAAGGTGATACACCTAAAATATCATGTTGAAGGTCATTGCCACAATTCAAGGTCCTAGAACATGTTGCATGGTGTTGGATAGTAGTAGACCAAATCAAAGTAAGTCTTGAATGGGTTCAAAGTCGAAATTGAGTGGAATGGCATTACATTGGAAGACTTGAGGGGTTCTCTTGGTGAGGGGAAAATTGCCGCATCACTTGATGATCACATGTATTCTGGCGGAGGTCCTGCGGACGCTGAGGGGAGCCTTTCGGTGACGAATGCGGAGTGTCTTACCTGCGGTGAATTGTTGGAGTGTGAGAATGTCGGATCTTACGAGGCTATTCCTGATGGAGGGTATGCATTGCATTTTGAGTAAGAGTGAAAATGCATGGTGGAGGATCATGCATCTATAGGGCTTAAGCGCATCCACATTGTTGATTTGGCTATTGTTTGATTGAATATCTTGGAAGTTCATTGGAATCCATGGCGAATGGGTGATTGTTATTAATGGTGGTTTATTGTTTTGGTGGATGGTTATTACGTTACTTTTTGCATGATTGATACTTTATTAGTCATGGATAAGTATTTGAAGTATTATTCTAAAAATGATATTTTTCGTGAAAATCTTCTGAAAAATATTCTAGATTTGCGCCAAAATAAAAGGTTTTCATTGAAATCTGAGCAATTCGTTTACCAATTATAGTTGAAGAAAACAACCTTTACGTTTGTGTTTTTTAACTTTTTATTGATGATCGGCGTTTTCGTTCGGGCGGTATTTAGGGGGTTAGAGATGTGGATGTTTTTAATGAAGTTTGATGCTACTATAACGATGTAAAGATCATTTTGCTTTATTATTTAAATTGTAATAAAATGTTAGGTGAATGTTATAAAGGAAGTAAGAAAGAAGGCTAAGTTATGTAAAATAATAAAATGACAAGTTATCTGACCTAGATGTAATGACGCGCAAATATTATGTAAAAATGTTATTTCCCTAAATCTCTCTGCTTATTTCATCATTAACCACTTTAAGAAATTTACTATTTAGAATATAATTAAAGTA
>JALJEV010001029.1:0-13557 GCA_026586105.1 Hylodesmum podocarpum
GTTCTCATGTTACCCTATGCTTAACGAGGAGAAAGCTCAACTTAGCTATCCGGAGTTCGAAGGCTATGCACTAGTGTGGTGGAACCAAATCCTTGTTGATGCCGGAAAGAAGGAGAAGCTACCACAAGTGACTTCATGGACTCAACTAAAGGATGCATTGAAAGCGAGATTTGTACCACCTACTTACGTGAGAGATCTCCACATCAAACTTCAAAGATTGAACCAAGGCTCTAGAGAGTGTACAAGAATATTACAAAGACCTAGAGTCGACTATGCTAAGATGTGACTACCAAGAAGATAGGGAAGCTACACTTGCAAGGTTCACTCATGGACTTAATAAGAGAGATCCAAGATATTCTGAGCTCCAAAGCTATGTGACACTTGAGGATGCCATCCACAAGGCCGAGAAGATTGAACAACAAATAAAGAGGAAGACAACCTTTAAGAGATCCTCTACTTCACATACTTCATCATGGAGAGACAAAGGCAAGAAGGAGGGCTACTCCAAACCAACGTAACAAGTTGGACCGACACACCTAAGGTAAAAGAGGTAGTTCCTAACACTTCTAAACCTAGTTCTATTAAGTGTTTCAAATGTCTAGGTCATGGCCACATAGCCTCAAATTGCCCCAAACAAGAAGACTATGAGTGATGAGAGGTTGATGGAGCCATCACAAGTGAGAATCTAGCTCATCATCAAGTGATAGTGAAGCTTCTCAACACAAGTGGACCTTCTACTCAATGAGACAACCCGAGGAAGGTGACCTCTTTGATGGTAAGGAAGGATGCTTAGTAATGTATGTAAGGAGCTTGATGAATCAGCAAAGGAGAATATCTTTCCATACTAGATGTACAAATCAGGTGGAAGGTATGCTTCTTAATTATAGATAGTGGTAGTTGTACTAATGTAGTTAAGACTAGGTTAGTAGATAAATTAAACTTGAAAACTTCTTCACATGCTAAACCTTACAAATTACAATGGTTGAGAGTGAGAAAGGAGAGTTAGTGGTAGATAGGCAAGTTCTTATTTCTTTCACTATTAGGAAGGTATAGTGATGATGTGCTTTGTGATGTTGTTCCTATGGAGTGTCACACACTTACTCCTTGGTAGACCTTGGCAATTTGATAGAAAAAGCTATACATGTGATGGAGTTGCCAATACATTTCTTCTCATGTAGGTATAGAAGGTCACACTAAAGCCATTATCACCTAAGGAGGTTTGTGAAGACCAAATAAGAATGAAGTTTAAAAGGGACCAAGAGAAGAAGTTTACCTGGCCGAGAGCTCCAAAGGCACACCCGAGCATGGAGACAAGTCCATGGTCGAGCTCCAAGGGAGGAAAATTGAAAGGGAAGTTATCTAACCTTCGAGAGGTCCATAAACTTGATAAAATGAAAAGTAAAAAGAATTGATAAGAAAGATAACTTCTTGATGGAAAGGAGTGAACTCAAGAGAGACTTTTTAGCTAGGAAATCCATATTCTTATGCTTACCCACATCTACTTCTTTCAGTTCTTCTCTTGTAGGTAATCTTGGAAGAAAAGAGAGCCTATGGTGGGAAAGACACTTGAATGGGAAGTATGATTTTGCTATTAAGTTTGGAATTCCTTTTTACCCTAACTCTTGTTTTGAGGTTGTTTGTGCTATAGGTACAAACAAGAAGTTAAGTGTCATGAAACCATGGAACAAACATCATAAAGAGAGAGGAAGTGGTTAAGAGTTATAAGCTAACTTTGGGGAAGAATTCCTTAACTCTTACTCATTTCAAATTGCATGGTTACACTTGCTTTATATTAGATTCCCATGATCTTGAAATGGAATTGTTGGTTGTACTATAATGCATTTAGTTTTCATAATGTTGAATTTCCTTCTAGGCTGATCAAAGAGTTTAAGCAAGTAGTGGTACCCCACAATTCCATGGGTTTAAACAAAAGAAGTTTGGGATATGTTTTGAAGGATCAAATAACTTCTACTTGCATCTTCATTAGTTGATGTTGTTGATGATAGAAAACAATTTAATTCATATGATTTGCAAACTAGTAACTTTAGTAGGTAGAAAATTAAAGGACTACTCATGCTTATGACTATAAGAACAGTTTTAGTTTTTATATTTTGCATCATCTAACAACAAATTTAATGGAACTATGTTGAATTTTGATCCGGTGGAATTTTCTCTTTGTAGGTGAGAACCTAAGTCAACTTGGGGACAAGTTGACCATAAGAAGGAGGGTTTGATGGAGGACTATCCTTGACAAGAAGAGTTACAAGAGCCATGCACAAAAGAATTAAGAAGAAGCTTCTAGAGTCAACTCAAAAGTCAAAGCCAAGATTCAACTCAAGACTTCCTTACTTTGTAATAGGACTTGTAACCTTCTAAATATGTTGTAAAGTTGTAATTAGATTAGGAGTAATTAATTTGGGCCTTGCTTGGTGAATAAGTAACGCCCATGTTTGTAATTGAACCAAAGTTTAGAAGTGTTTTGTGGAGAGAGTCGGGTAATTGACTGAGGTGACCAGGTTTCAGTATTCGGACCATAACTCGAGCTACACAACTCCAATTGAGGTTCTTGGTGGCAAATTAAAAGAAGACTTCCAAGGGATACAAAAGCTATGAAGACACCAAAGTCAGTTCGGCCTCCATCAAGAAAACGAGCTTGAAGTTAGAGCGAATGCTTTCAGGATGGTAATGATTACCAACCTGCAATCGACACATACAACCTCCTCTCATTTTCGACCTTCTAAAGACCTCAATCATTACCACAGAGCCTCTCCAAAGACCCCGTAATCACTCAGACCCGGTAATTGATTACCACGACAGGTAATCGATTACCACGTAGCCACTTTCATTTCTGGACATCCAGATCTTCTGCAATCGGCGTTACCACGACTAAACCGATTACCACTTGCATTTTCTAGGTTTTCTAGTTTTTGGTTGTTTCTCCATCTAAGGAAAGAGTGATGTATATAAAGTAGAAGCTTGGAGTGCAAGCTACGCCACTCCAGCTAGTATAAATACTTAACACTCTGAATTGTAAAGAAAACTTTTGGAAATTGAATATAGGAATTCAGAATTTGTGTGAGAGCATTTTTCAGAGTTCTTGTGAAGAAGCTTGAATCTTATCAATGGCTTCTTGATCCATTGTATGTATTCCACCTTGAGCTTATTGGCACTTGCCATGGTGCCCATTTCTAAACTATTGCTTTCTCTCATTTTCCTGCTTAAATCCCTGCTGCCCCAATTCTAGAACCTAGAAAACCCATTGAAATATTAAGGTCTCCTGCTCAACTTTTGCAATTCTCTCAGTTTGCAATTTCATCTATCGTGTAAATTCCCTATAAAATAGTTGCATCACTCATATTCAAAATCAAATTACATCAACACTACCTTTCATGTAATTTATATCTTTGACTTCATAAAACTTCATTTAATGTAACATTTATTTTTCTACAACGTTACAAATAAACTTAAATAGATTCATTAATTTGTATTTAATATATACTATCATATATTAATTTTCTAAACTTCTTTTTGACCATTGGCATTTATTATGTTTCCATTCAATGGTCTTATCATGTAAATTCCTATCGAAACAGTTTACGGCTCATATTTAAAATCAAATTACATGTACACTATCTTTTTGTGTTGAATCTTTTCTCTGGCTTTTTCCTCTGTTTACAATTTTAGAGAAATGGAAAAAAACAAAATCATCAAATAGAAACACAAAATGGTCATGATGGAAAATCAAACACAATTGCAACTCTAGAATGGAAGAAGAATTGAATAAGCTTTTGATGACCGAGTAGAAGAATGAAAGAATTCCACAATTGTTTGAGTAAAAAGTTTCAAAAAGCCACAACTATAGAAGGGGAAGAGCTAGGAAAGAATGTCACAACTACCAAAAGCGAGAAGGCGTGAAAAAGGTTAAATAAAAAAACCTCTAGCGATATCATTTTGAAGTGGAATTGTCGATTGTGAAAGAAATCGAGGCGATCCAATCCTTCTCGAAGTTTATGCAGGTGACAACTCTGCCAGTGATTCCCGCTTTCCGATGTAACTAGTTGCTCCACCACTTAATTTTAGAGTGGCACATGAAACCTCTAGATATCTCTAAGAAAGCGAGGTAACCTTGATGAGTTAAAGGAGTTTGACAAGCAATTCGTTGAGAAATTGAACAACGTGAGTTAAAGGAATTGTTGCTCGCTAACTACATGTACTGAGAGAACTTAACGGCGATTTGGTGTGTAAACGTATTGAGCAACCGTAAAAGAATAAGAGTGTGAGTTTATAAGGGATATCTTTGGTTTGGTTAATGATTACACACGAGGAAGGCGGTATCAGCGAAAGTCAGGCATTTCAAAACATCAATCAAGATTGAAGTGAGACATATAAGGGAATAAGCATTTAGAGTTTAAGTCATGGAAATAATGAGATTCTAGATCAAATTTAGTTTACTTTATAATTGTAGTGAAGAAATTTATGTGATTGTTGAGAATTTTTAATAATTTCAATTTTATTATTAATATTATGGAATTTTGATTTTTAGACATAATGAATTGTTAGCTTTCATAATAGTATTGTAGTGTTTCATTACCATTTTTACCAAACTCGAAGTAATATATATATATATATATATATATATATATATATATATATATATTATATATAATCATATTCTAAGTAATGATATATGCCTCTTATAGTTTCTTCACAAAAAATCAACAATTTTGTAATGATTTAAATTCCAACATTATACGAAATTATTTAATTCAATTTTGAATGATTGACTTAATTCTTTTCTATGTTGGTAGGAATGAACTTAATTGTTTAGTTCTAAGTATTTTATAATTTTAATTATATATATTTAATTGGAATTCACATATTCATATTCTTAAAATTAAACTAATTTATTTGTAGACATTGAACAATTTTAATTCATTCTTAATATTAGCGTAAATAATTGAAATTAGACTAAGTATAAATCGAATTGCATAACAGAACAATTAAATTACAAGAAGGAAGAGAAAGGTAGAATTGGAATGACAAAAACCAGTAAAACCCTAGCATAGCGACTTGAAAGGAAAAGAGTAATGCCTAAAATTTAAATCGATTGAAAGGTAAAAATGTTGTATCGATTTTGAAGTCGTGTTAGTATGGGGTCAATAATGTGCGCGCTTTAGGATTTTTAAGTAGTCAACACTCCACCAGCCTAATTACAACTTTACAAAATAGGCCAATTACATTGGATTTAAAAATGGCCCAAACTAAAATTTCAATGCTTTTGAATCCCATAACTCAAGTTCACAGTTTCTCACTTTTCGGCAGCCTAATTTCACCCAAGATGCAGTCCGAATTAGCTCTTCATGTCTCTGATATATTTTGTAGCTCTTCAAGTCCTCTTTTTTAATTTTGATATAATGAAGCTCAAATAGAGTTATGTGGTGAGATTTATGGTCGCTTTTTAGTGGACCTAGTCAAAACTAGAAATTTCAGAGAATTAACAAAAATAAGCACTTATGGCCCAAAATGAGCCCAAACCTGCAAATGCACTAAATCATGTTAATTGGTTAATTAATAATGTTGTAAATATGATGTATTAAATGCAGAAATTGATCAAAAATAATGACTCATCACTATCATATTTTAAAAAACATTTATCTGCTTCCTTGTTTTATAAAAGAATATTAAGGTTTCAATATTTTCTTTCGTTGTACTTCAAACCAGGTGAAATGTTCAAAGATCAAATTTTCAAAAATAACTTGTTAGTAATAATTGAATGAATGCAAATCAATAACAAGTAGGAGAGATTAAGAGATTGAAGCAAGTTTAGTGGTTCACCTTCAACAAAGGCTACATCCATTTTTCAAATATATAACTAAAAATAAGCATACACTATAGATGCTGATAGTTTTCCAAAAAAAAAAAAAATCTGAAAACTCACTTTCAAACCATGAAAGAAAAGAACACCTACACTAGTTTTATTTTTAAATAAAACTAAGGCTATGGTAACTATGAATTAACAATGATTCTAGAAAGATTGAGAAAAGATAGTACTTGGTGCATGCTATATTTTTTAGAAAACAATGATATAATATCTTTAGGTGAAAGTTCTCAAGACAAAATTGGTTTTCTCATTGATCAAAGCACGATGTTTTGGAGAATTCTTTGACTTTAGTAACCAAATTTGCTTTTCTCGAGGAAAATGTTCATAATTGGAGCTCTCACACTTCTTTTTGTTTCTTGCAAAAAAAGTTTTTGAAAAGTGGGATTTTTCATTTTAAGAATGAATTATTTCCTTTATATAAAAAAATAATTTTATCCGTCAAGAATTCATTTATTTCATTCTATCATTCCGATTATCTTCTTTTTATAATTGATTAAAATGTTTCAGCTTTTGCGTTCTATGTTTACAAAATGTAATGGATTACTGCAAAACACAAAGATCAATTATTCCAAGGTCCATTTATCACTTTGGTTTATTGTAATTATTTACAAGTCTAGTAATCGACACCAACTAAATGTAATCCATTAAGTTATCGAAATATTTCTTTTTTACTTGATTTTTAAAACTTTATGAATGATGTGCATGAACTTCTCTATCTTTTATATCAAAATTGTTTTAGATGTTTCTCATGTAAATTCATTCCGTAATGTTAGGCTTTGCTAATCCAATCTACAACTAAGAGTCACTGTGACATACCTTGAAATTTAAGAACTACAAAATACAAAACACTCTTAATAAAAAAAAACAACAAGTGCCAATTACTTGTGATAGATTTATCTTTAAGCTTTCCCTTTCCTCTTCCATCTAACATATAATTTTTCAAATCGATTTAGAGTAAACCATTTTCTTACAAATTGTGTCAAAATTGCTAATAGCATAATATTTGAATCTCTGTAGTGCTTTATGAAATGACATTTGCCCTGTTTTTGACCTGCTATTTCAGTCGTCTCCCGCACCTTTAATTTGAACTTATTTCGTGTATAAATATCACCTAAAACAATCCCCAAATTTTCAAGCCATTTTGAGCGATTTTCAAGCTAAGTTGAAAGTTTGGTGACGGTTAGATTGAAAAATACATGATTCACGGTTTCCAATTGGTTCATGGTGTTAACCCTTGATTTATTGAATTCTGGACATTTGGTCATCAATATACATATATATAAGCTCAACTGGAAGGTTCATAATTTTCAAGCTCATTTAGTATGCTAAAACAAAATTCACAAGTTTGGGCGGTATTTGGTGATGGTTCATCAATTTTCCAAGAACCGCCTTTGATTTCTTTCATTCTTGGAATTTTTTTGTTTTCAAATTTTTTTACAGTTTTTAATACTAGTTTTCCTTCATTATTAGTACAGTAAATATACTATTCATTGTCTTGATAATTAATTTTCCATTTTTAGTAGCAAATTTGTTCGTTGAAGTCTTATTTTGTTGCTTATCTTCTTGGCTTCCTAATATTTTGTCTTGAATATTTGTTCGCTTTGAATTTCCCTTAAGCTTGTAGCTGAATCGTTCTCTTTCACTTGTAAATTGACATTGATAACTGATGTAGGTTTCTCAAGAAACTCTAAGAGACGAGAGAAAGGCAAAGAGTGAATATTAGAGAAAAGCCTTCTAAAGTAGTGAAATGTGCAGTTGCTAGCCAGAGTGAAACAAAGAGTGCTACTAGAGGAAACATTTAGAGAGTGGAAATATAAATATCTTATATACTGTCGTTATCTAACCTTTTCTTATGCAGCAAATGGATACCTCTCCTAAGCTGGGAAATGATCTCACCAAGGTCTACAAAAAAGGATGATGGATATGATGAAGTCCAGATGCTAGCTTGGATGAGAGGTTTGATCAAGAAAGGAGGTTAAAGTGAGAAAAGGAAGATAATGAAAGAATTCTGAGAAGATCCTTGGAGATACTAGTGGCAACAAAGGAGGTCACCATGGAGGAGGAGGCCTTAGTTAGGAGTCGAAGTGGAATTTGGCTAATGGTAAGACGGTAGGAGTAGTGTAACACCCAACAGAATTACTATGACCAAATGGCGTCATGGTTCTATATCGTTATGAGGAAAATAGATAATCATTAAATGAGGAAACCTAAACTTTATTTCATGGACTAAATTTTAAAACAAAATCTCACAATTACATTTGTTTCAAAAATCAAAAACTCTCAAATAAGAAATATCTAGAGAACTTCGGAATCTTAGAGCAAGAGCAAACAAAAAATCAAGAAAGGAAAACAAGGACCATAGTATGCCCAGAATCTCAACAATTGAGTTCCTTTCTAGCCTACGTTATTTTTTGCAAGCCTCCAACAAATTGCTCATCTAGCTGCTTGGATTCGTAGGGTCATCACAAGTGTCAACCACATGGGACCATGACACGAGGTTGAATTCATTTTAATAATAATGATAAAATCAGCAAAACGAGCAACACAAAGGAACACGAAGGTACACACCTTTCGATTCATAATTTATCAAATCAATCGTATCATGCAACCCGATATGATGCATGCTACTCCATGATTCCTCATGCCATGTGGTACCATTAGAAACCAACGAGCGATATGCAGGAGTACATGTCACCTCGAACACTTTCTCCTTTACAAATATAGGCTTGAGGATTCTGATCGGGGCGACAGTGTTAGAGTGCTTCACTCATGGTGATCGGTCTTAGTAAAGCTTTCCATGTGAATACAAGTCTAGGCCATTACATCGGCATGCGGGACCAGTACTAGTTCCATTCATCCTCGCCTTTCGAAAATATTTTCATACGTTTAGTATTCATAATAATCTTTCTCATTCTTAAAACAACAAATTGCAACCTCCTTTGCTCGCTAGCAGGTAGGCATCAAATCCTCTCCTTATAAAAAAAAAAACATTCACAATAGATTATTATGAACCTAACGACTCGTCCATGTAATATGACAGGAAGGTGTCCTACTCCTCTGTCCTAAAACTTCAACTCAGCATAACAAAACATTTAATACCACAAAATTTAATAAGATAGAAATGCGTATATAAATGATACAGCCTTCTGATGATATAAATAAGAAATTGAAAACGATTGTAAGGAATAGCAGATTTGCCTTTATCATAGAAGAAAGAGAGAGAATTAAATTAAACGATTTACAAAATTCAATCACAATACTAAATTAAATCAAAATAGTTTACAATGCGAGAATTGCAATAATATTACCTTGTGAGAATTTAATTAACTAATAAAGTTAATCAAACGACTAGAATGACCAAAAGGAATTGTTACTAAAATGATTTCGGATTAAAAGTTAAGTGTTAAAATAAAATAATTTAACTTTTATATCATATATAAAAAAACGATTTCATCTGTAGTAGTGTATGTATTTCTTCATCTCAGAAGTGATTCACATTTCATAATTCAAATCAACATCTAGAATCGTTCGATGAAATTAAATCATAAGGTAAATAGTTTACAAATGTAACGGTCCTCACTGCCTAATTAAAATTTGCATCTAGTAACATTTAATTTAATTTCATTAGTGTGACTAATACTTCGCAACTTTTATAAAAAATTCATTATGATAAGCAAATAATCTAAAGGCATAACTCAGAATTTATCCTTTCAGATCAAATTTGGCATTAAAAATCTTTTAGAAAAGAATGGGGTTCCTAATTTTTACTTCTTCTATCATTTTCCTTATCTTTTTCTCACCCTCCAAGGTGTCTCCACTTCTCTCCTTACTTAATATTTCTGCAAACAATTATCAAACAACAAAATCAATGGATGCACCAACCCGAAAAAAGGAAAAGAAGAAGAAGATCAGGGAAAGTGAACAAACCACAAGTAGAGGCAACGAGTAATTGTAAGCTACGAAAAAAAATAAAATAAAAAAGGTTCTAGCCACTTATACCGATTCAATCCATAAAACAAGTAATACTTAATTCAATAAATAAACAATGTCAACAATATTGATTAACAGGGACAAAAGAAGAACATGTTGATTCAAAGCAACATGAAAAACCGAAAGCATCAAAAATTAAAGGGACATCGAAATAGAGAAGAGAAGAATTAACACTAGTAACAAGAAAATAAATTAATATTATTATTAAAATTGAGAATACCCCGACTGGATGTGATCCGATCACACGTGATGGGGAAAATTTGAGATGAACAAAGATCCTAACCTCTACTTTTAATCAGGCTTTGATCTCCCTATTTTTGGAAGAGTTTATACTTTGAGGGGAAGAGTTTGTAAATCGGGGGTAGGCTTAGACACTTGGGGACGTGAGGAATAATCGCGGGAAGAAAAAAAGGAGAATAGACAAAATTAATTGAATAAAGTTCTTTGAAAGAAAGAAGTAACCACCCACTCATTTCACTCCACTTGAAATATCTCCACCCTAATATTTTATTTTATTTATTTATTTATTTATTTAACCACTCACTTGAATCCCGCTCCTTCAAGATATTTTGATTTATTATATTTTTTCATCTAATTTTATTTGTTTTATTTTATTTTCAAAAAATCAGGTTGTTACAATTTCCTCCTTAAAAGAATTTCGTCCTCGAAATTCATTGACAAGATAAGGATAAGATTATTCGCATTACCCGTCTACAACTATTACTCCGAAGTAGAGCTTAACTTTACCACCCCTTTAATGGTTTTCTCTTATCCATCACATCACTTACTCTTAACTTAACTCTCCATGATACTCCATTAGGCTTCCCGACTTCTCTTTGACTACTATATGCTAGGTATTACATTGAGTTACTTGTTAAATCATAGCTCATCCTTGTTTTCCTTATGGTTACCTTTTACCTTTCTTAGGTTCATACAGTCCTACGATCATTCAAACCCAAAGTACACATCCATTAAGCACCCTAATCTAGTCTTACCACAAAGGCCATTCAAGGAAGGATACATCAAATTCAACTAATTTGTTAAAACTACTTCTAAGAATAGATTTAATATCAAAGGGGCCAAAGGTTAAAGTCATCTTATCCGGGCAATCTATGACTTCATATGATTAGCATTGATTGAACTTGGTTACAACCACATTACGTCATTGTGAATGATAGACTATTACCTAACTAACTAAAAATGTTGTTTCAAACCAAACTTATAAGTTCCATGCATTTGGTGTGACTCACCTTTTCCATATCAAATATACTTAGACATATTATAAAACACATCAACCATATACAAATACCTTTTAACACATTATGCAACACATCACACTAATAAGCATATATACTAAATATACATGATAGGAATGACGAAATCAAGATAATAACATTATAACTACCACATTATCATCAAGTGTGCATTTGAGCACATAACAACAATTAGCCACTTCAACTACATCAATAATTTTATTTTCTACCTTGTAATTTCTTTACCCACATATGGTATAATTCAACCAAATTGTTATTCATCTCAAATATGCATTAACAAAACTATACATGTTCATTACATGGTTATTCATAGTTTTAACAAAAATAACATAAGGCTTAACACTACCGCTAATTCAAAAGGCGTGAGGAATCTGCATGATGTGAAAAGAAAAGAGAATAGGCAAAATTAATTGAATAAATTCTCTAATAAGAGAAGAAGTAACCACCCACCTCGCTCACTCACTTGACACATATCTCCACCCTAATATTTTATTTTATTTATTTATTTATTTATTTAGTTTTTTCAAACATTAAACCAATGTAATCCATTAAGTTAGCTGGAAATATTTTTTACTTGATTTTTAAAACTTTATGAATGATTTGCATGGCTTCTATCTTTTTTATATCAAAATTGTTTTAGATGTTCTCATGCAAATTCATTTTTAATTTAGGCTGTCAATTCAATTTAAGAGTCAATGACATACCTTGAAATTTAAGAACTACAAAATAATAAAACACTCTTAATAAAACAAGACCAAACTCCTTAGATAAATTTATCTTGAAGCTTTCCCTTCATCTTCCATCTAACATATAATTTCAAATTGATTTAGAGAACAAAATTTTCTTAGCACTTTGACTTCAAGGTCTTACAAAATGAAATAGTTTTTACTTCCCAAGAATATGAATCATTGAATTCAGTTCTGAAGATTTATAATTAAAATTATAAAATACTTACATTAACAATTAAATTCAATCTGGCGTTGTATAGAAAAAAAGTTCAATCAATTAATCAAAATTTTATTCACAATTTATGTATAATGTTGTGGTTTGAATCTTTACAAAATTCTTGATGCCGCTAACTATTAGAGTTGATAATCATTATTTGAAATATTAGAATATGATTATATATTAAGGTACAACTTTAAAGGAATACTACAATATTATTATAAAAGTTAATAATTATTGTGTCTCAAAATTAGAAAATTCAACAACAACAACAACAACAACAATAATAATAATAATAATAATAATAATAATAATAATAATAAACTTTTGTGGTACTTGATAATACTTACATGTAACCCAAACTCATTTAAAACTGACATGTGATTTTTGTTTGGTTTCTTCTCGTATACAGTGTAAATTATTCCATATAATTTATATCTTTGACTTTATAAACCTTATTTAATATAGCATTTATTTCTCTAGAACACTACAAATAAACCAAGAGAGATTCATTAATTTGTATTTAATATATATACTAATATAATACTCAATACATTTAATAATCATATATTAATTTTCAAATCATCTTTTTGACCATATAAATATATTATTATTCAATACATTACTCAGATCTAGATAATATTCAAAATAAATAAAAAAAAAGTAAGACATAAGTTGAAATATTAAAAATTATATGCATCTAATAAAAAATATATTTTAATTCAAAAAGTCAAAGTAGTCAGGTTAAATTCCACATGACTAATTAATAAATATCTTCAATCCATTCAACCATCTTATTATGTAAAAAGGAAAAAAATAAAATACATTTAACAAAATCCCATTAGATACTTTCACAGTAGATAAAAAAATCCTAAAACTACAATAAGAAATAAAAAACCTAAGTGAAATAAAATTTATAATCTTTCCGCGTGTCTTTTCACAGTATGCATTTATGCGTGTGCTTAAATTCATTCATGTAATTTATATCTTTGACTTCATAAAACTCATTTAATGTAACATTTATTTTTCTAGCGTTACAAATCACTTCTTCTTACTTTGTAATAGGACTTGTAACCTTCTAAATATGTTGTAAAGTTGTAATTAGATTAGGAGCAATTAATTTGGGCCTTGCTTGGTGAATAAGTGCTCGGCCTTACGTTTGTAATTGAACCGAGAGTTAGGGAGTGTTTTGTGAGAGAGTTGGGTAATTGAGCGGAGGTGACCAGTTTCAGTATTCGGACCATAACTCGAGCTACACAACTCTAATTGAGGCGTTCTTGGTGGAAAATTAAAGAAGACTTCAAGGGCTACAAAATCTGAAGACACCAAAGTCCAGTTTGGCCTCCATCAAGACGAGAAAACGAGCTTGAAGTTAGAGTTAGAATCTTCGAGGATGGTAATCGATTACCAAGCTGTTGGTAATCGATCACTACGGTGCACCAACCTCTCATTTTCGACCTCTAAAGA
>JALJEV010001030.1:0-39463 GCA_026586105.1 Hylodesmum podocarpum
GTATGAAGCAGAACAATCAAATGCTGGTATAAATATGAAAAGAATAGATGCAGTATAGTATGAAGCTGAGAAGATGCATTACTAGCATGAATGCGAGAGCAGACAAGATGCAGCATAATAAAGTCAGAACAAACGATGCGATATACTTGGTTATGATGCAGAACAAAACATATATAATTACCGCGCAGATAAAAATAACAAGCAGATGCGATATAACATAACAGAGAAACGAGATGCAACATAACTTATAAATATTAGAACATAACAGTTGAAAACATAATGTATGATGGAAGGCATGTGCGTTATAACATATGATCGGAAGCGAAACTTTATGAACATCATATATGAAGCGAGAACAAGATACATTATAACATATGAATAAAGCTAAGTCTGTAATAAAAAATAGAACAAGTGCGATATCTTATGTGATGAAGAAGAAAACAGATGCAGTAACTGCTATGATCTGAAACCAAACAGATGTAATTATCGCGTATGATGCAGAACTGAAGCAGTCTGATGCAAGAAGTATGGTGAACAAATGCATTATAACACTTTATGATGCATAACAGAGCAGATCATATTATAACGTATGATCAGGAAGCGAGAGCGGTCTTAGGTATAATAACAGTGCGCATAACAAAACAGATGTTATAACATATGAACATAAAAAATGCAGTATAACTTGTGATCGGAAATTTTTAGATCAAGTATATCATATGGCGCGACAGATCACGGTATAACATGATGCAAGCAGGCAGATTGCATATAGCAGATACCGAGAGCGGATAATATACGTACTATTGCATGAACAAAGCCGGTCTATACGTATGATGAAGAACAAAACATATGAGTATAACATATTATCACGCAGAAAAAAATAGATATGGTATCGCATTATGATGAAAGAAAAAGCAGATCAATTATAACTTATGATGCAAAAGCGGTCAGTATACATATTATAAGCAGAACTGAAATCATATTAAATGAAGTGGAAAAGCGAGAACCGATGAATTTTCAAGTATGATGCACATACTTGTTATAGCATTATGATTAGAACAGATGCAATATAACGATGTGATGTAAAAGCAGGCAGACGGATGCGTTTGATCAGAACATCAACAATATAACATATGGTATGAAACAATCTGGTATAACGTATGAGCAACAATCAAGGCATAACGTATGATGCAAAACTGTATAAAATATAGTTAGAACGAATCCGATATAATGCTGTGATTATAATAAATGCAAATCTGATATAGATTTGAAATGAGAAACAATTTATACAATACTAATGGTAGAACGATTGATGATGTTATGAATTAATGGAATACTTTCGGATTGAGAATTGGTTTGAAGATGGCTGAAACTTCAGAATTGTACAGCAACATTAAATGCAAAATAAACAAAAGAAGATGAATTATAAAAAGGAAAATCTTTGAAACAGGAAGTATTTGGTGGCAAGGATAATTGTTAGCGAGAATGGAAAATTCACGATAAAGATCGAGGATCAAGGAAGAACCTAGACTAATCTACTAAAATATCAATTGAAAAAATAAACCTACTGGATTATCGATTACTATATAAGTTTAATAATGATTCAGTTCTTTTTAATATGAGCAGAGCTTTATAAAGTGAAAGCGGAGCGCCCGTAAAGTATTTTATTTTAAAAATTCTATACAAATAAATGGGCTCACCAGTCCACATTGAGTACTTTGTGTCTCGGCTTAGCGTTTGTTGGGCATTAACAATTCAGTCTACCAAACCATGGGCCACAACACCTTGAGTTGTAATGCTTCTTGGGCCTTCTGAATGTACTCACAGTCATGGGTGTAATCATTTCTGTGGTTGGTCTTGGTGCAGTTCTTAAAGTCATGGGCTGTGCACTGGGTCAGTGTCTCATCTGCTCCACTTCTTCTTTGAGAAGGATTTGACCTCAATCGAACTGCATCATGTTGCATTGAAGGGACAAATCAGACATTAGAAGTATTCTTAATATTGTACTCATAAGATTTTCCTCAACATATATGCATTGTCATTTGATCTTTATAACAACTTGGAATGGACCATCTCCTGGGTTGAAGTTTTTGACTTTCTGCTTTGTTGGAATATTTCACTTCTCAATGCTTGCCCAAAACCCCAATGCAGGTTCAATACTTTTCTTCTTTTGTTAGCTTGGCTCTAGCATAGCTCTCTATTCTTTGCTCAGTTCGAACCTTAGCGCTCATACGAGCTTCCCCACCACATCATTAGCTTTAGCTGTGCTTTTTGGAGGTGCTTAGCTTAGAAATATTATAGGCAATAAATCAAGAGGAGTTAGGGGATTAAATCAATACACAGGCTGCGAAAAGGGAGAGCAGTGGACACGTGAGTATGGATGCTTCCCATTATAAGCAAACTCAAACATGAGGTAACATCAACACAGACTTTAATATTTTTCACCAATGTAGTTCTAAGCAATGTTCTATGATCAATGACTCTCTAGTTTGACCATCATTTTGTAGGTGACAAGTAGTAGAAAAAATAATTTAGTACCAATCTTTGCAAAAGTGTAAAAGTAACGGAATTTATTATCACTTAGTATACTGGTGATCAGAAGCAGAGTCTCAATCTCCTTGAAGAACGATCGACCACACACGACAGCCATAAGCATCCTTCTACCCAACTAGAATTAGGAAATGTGTCTTCTGAAAACCATCCTGGCAACCTGATTCACTTCTTTGTTAGAATTGGATACCATAGCAGTGATGATGTTGTTTATAGCACTATAATCTTAAGCACATTCTCATTGACCATCATGTAGGTACTAGGATGGCCGGTACAACACATGGACTCATGCTATTTCTCACCCAACCTTTGCTTTAATGAGTTGACCTTTTGTCTTTTCAATCTCTTGGTCTTTTGTGGGTTTGCTTCTATACTAGACTGGGTAGAAGCTCTAGAATGAGATCATTGTGATGCTCGATCCCATCATTAGTGTGACATCAGTGCTGTTTGGAAAAATATCTTTGATAAATCAAGGAACACCAACTCTGAGAAGGCAGATAGACTTTATCAAATTAGTTAGCATAAAATTTGACTTTGAGAAAACAGTAAATAGAGAAATTCTTGTAAAGCATACTCTTTCTCATTTCTTACTAAACAAAATGACTTACCTTACCTCAAGTATTTCACTCTTTACAAACTTCCTCTTTCTTTTTTTCAGCTCTTTCTCTTTCTTCTTCTCTTTCTTCTCTCAGTGTTTCACTCTTCCTCTCCCATATATTTTTTCTCTCATTACCACTTCAGAATCTGCACCCTCTTTAGGAGGCTCAGTGGTTTGAGTATAATTTTTTAATATTTTGATTATAAGATCTTGTTGGGCATCTTCATCATGGATGGCTCAGTATCAGAATTACTGGCTCCCCAAAGTGTGGTGGCGCTCCATTGGAACCATCACAACACCTTATCGCGCTTCCCAATTGCACAACATCACTTCTTGCCTTACTTGTACCTCACCATCACCACTTCTGGCCAATTAAGGATTTACTTGTATGGTCTAGGATGTGTTTAGTGGCTAAATTTAGCTTTTAAACTTCTTCTTTTCTTTTCATTAGACAACTCCCTCCATCAATAATCACCATGCATAACTTTACAGTGATAGAACATCAAATTGTGGAAAATTTTCTCTCTTTTTGACTCTCATCCAAAGGCTTTAAGTGACTACCAATAACCTCTAATGTTCTTTCAGATCTCCTTAAGTACTCCAACTCTTCTCCACTTCAATTCTTCCTCTCCCTGGCGCTAGCTTCAGATTGACTTGTGTACTCATTATCTTTGAGAAAATTGTGCTTGCATGAGACATTCATAGGCATAATGACCCATGCCCCCAACACTTGGCTACTTACACTTCCCTAAGATTCACGGTGGATGATCAGCTTGTTTTGAAATTGTTTTTCTCGGTTAAAATGACTTGTTATGAAGTGTCTACAGCTCTTGTATATTGATTCTATAACTAATTTGGAGAATTGCCATTAGTAGAACTCTTCCTCTGCTTGCTTCCTTCTTTTTAGTTGTTCTACTTGAACTACCACCTGTTATAAAGATCATGTCTCTACAAATTCCATAAAGCTCTACCCTTCAATATTATTGGCCAAAACCATTAAGCGACCATGAATTACCTGACATCTTCTCCAATTTTGGCTTGGATGAATTCGCACTTCCATCTCCTTGTACTCTTCTGCCAGCTATGTTCAATTTCTTTTGGTTTGGTTTCAGTTTCCTATGAAACTATGAATGTTTTCTCCTTCTCCATGATTCCATTTCAGCCACAGTGTCCGCCCATATGAGCTCTTAGTTTCTTATTCTCTCCCTCTGCAACTTGTTCACCATATGAATTATTTAGTTAAGAAAATTCAGCGACAACAGTCCTTACCTTTTGGTCCTCCTTATAATTGCAGAAACAGTGTTCAATTTTACTTTGGGCTCACTCAAATATGCTTTGGATAAATCTTTTGTAGAAGAGGTGGTACATTCAACTTGATTCCTTCTATTCTTTTTTACTCATTCCTATTGATTATCTCCTCCTAAAATTCTTTATTCTCAGATGGTCTATCTTCTCCACGAAATCATCATGTTGTTGTTTCATCAATCTCTCAGTCATTAGGAATATTGGAGTCATTTGTGAGATCATTTGTTGTATTTTTAGCGCGCATTGACAAACAAACAAATCAAAGGTAACAAGAAAATAATAATACTGATGGTGACACCACCCCCTTTCAAGTGTTTTTTACAATTAGGCTTTTCTAAAATAATCACTTTCTTTGCCTTTTTCCAGCATGTCGTTCTCCGGCTCAAGGTTCTTGTAGGAATCAAACAATCTATTATCCAAGAATCACCGCCGAAAATAATAAATGGAAAGATTTATATTTTTTTTTTTAGGCGGGAAGCTTGAGTGAAGTGTAGCCAAAAGAACAGTTTCCTACCAATGAAAAACAAGGTAAGCTGAATGGTGAGGAAGTGACGAACCTGATTGCTCACTTAAAGTATAATGTATGTAGAACAAATAATTTGCTCCTTGGATTTAAACAAAAGCGACTAAGAATATATATCTTTTGTTTGGTCAATTTCAGTTTCTATTCATTTTTTGTGGCTTTTCGTTTTTTTTTTAGTGGCAACTTTATCTTTTTTTTTCAGATTTTTTTCGTTTTTTGCTTTTTTTTTCATTTTTTTAAATAAAAATGAATGAATAGATAGTACTGATGAATAATGCTTGTAGCATTAAACAGTAACACGGGTGAATCCTGCGATGAAGCAGTACTCACAGACTGCAGATGATTGATCCTAACCCAGAATTAAATAATGAATGCTAAAGCGTTTGAAATTAGGGTTTGAAAAGCATTGCAATTGGAGAACTATTTTTATAATAAAAATGCAAATAACAAATAAAGATAGATATGAAAGAGGAAGGCGTGTAAAGTAGCTTTAGAGAGTGTTTGATCGCTTAGAGAGGATGATCGCCACAAGAGAATTGAAGAAGGTCTGCAGAGTGAGATGAGGATCTGAGGAAAGAACCCTACGCGAGCTTAAAGCTCACACAAAAATATCTGAATGGAATAATGATGCACCTCTGTGCCTGAATCATACCCAGTTTAAGTTTAACTAATTAGGTTTACACCTAATACGTAATAGACCACAGTAAAATGGGCCTTATACAAAGTACTTTATTTAAAATTATTTTTGAAATAAATGGGCATACGATGTCATAGGCAGGCTATATGTTATCGGCTTAACGTTTGTTGGGCCGCTAACAATTCAAGTCTCAACCATGGGCCACTGGGTTTATGGCACTTGACACTTTTGAATCTATACTGATCATGGAGTCACGATCATTTTAGTGGATTTGGTCTTGATTTTGCAGTTCTTGTATATGTGGGCCTCGTATGGGACAGTGTCCTCGTAGTTTAGCCACAACATGCGGGCATGACCAGGTAGAACCTCACAGGACAGGGTGATGGCATTCACTCAGCTCCTTACTTCAATAATTGTGACCAACCAGGTACACACTATTTGGAAAAATATCTTGATAATCTTTGCAAAGAGACTTAATACAAGGCAATTGGACTTATCAAATTGGTTACTCTATAAAATTTGACTTTGAAAAAGCAGTAAATAGAGGAGGTTGCCTTACTTAAAGCTTCCTCTTTACCTCTTTCTTTCTCACCTTTATAAACAAAGGGTGTTTTGCCCTCAAAGTATTCCTCTTCTTTTTCATCACTCTCTTTGTATCTTTTCTTTTCTCTCCAGAGTGTTTCACTCTTTCTCTCCCCTTCTTTATTTTTCTCATTTCTCTTGATCTTTCCACACACCTCTTTAGGGCTTTCGATAGTTTGGTACTGTGCATATCTTGTTGTAAAAAGAGGATCATTTGAATAGCCATATGAATAAACTCTGATGTCAAATTAGGCCTCCCAAGAAATATGTGGCTGGCCTCCATTGAACTACATCACATAACACATATCCTTGTATTTTAGTGCAATCATCCACTACTTGGCACCTTGTAATACCTGTATCTTAGCTTTCAGCCATTAGGTTTGTAGTCTAGGATGTGTTTTGAAGTGACTAGGTGCTTTACCCCAGCTGTTGTGCGTTAAGTTAGGCTCCCTCCTCGATAATCACCATGCATACCCATCTACAGTCGATAGAACATCAGTGGAAAATTTCTCTACGATAGTCAAGGCTTTAATTTGACTATCTGACAACCTCACAATCATTAGCAATTAACCCATAGCCTGCATTCCCCTTCACTCAGGTGCCCTCTCCCTACATTTATGTTAGATTGACTTTTCCATTTCTCTTTGAGGAAAAAATTGTCTTAACATGGGACATTCATGGCATAATGACCCACTTTGAAACACTTGAAACACTTAAACTTCCTAGTTCTATTTGATGGATGATGAAACTTGTTTTTAAGGTGTTTCAGTTAATCAGCTTGAAGCATTGTGAAGGAGGTATCCCTTTCTTTATTGATTAAATCCTTCAATTTGGAGGAGTTATAGCTAAGTAGAATACTATCACTTTGTACTTCCTTCTTTTTAGTTGACTGATATGAGCTACCTTGTCTGAATCTTCCATCTACATAGTTCTCTTTGTCTTACATCTCAATATTATTTAAACCATTAAGAAAGCGAGCCATCACCCTCGACATCTTCTTCAATTTTGAGGCATGGATGATTAACACTTCATCTCGCGTAATGCTATTTTGCCAGCATACCAATTTCAATTTTAAGTTTGAAGGTTTCAAGTTTCTATGAAAATGAATGATTTTACTCAGCTTCTCAGTTCTTGTTCCATTAATCCTATAGGCTCTTAGATTTCTTATTCTCTGTAAGGCTTATTCCACCATATGGTTGTAGTTAGAAAATTCAGCAATGACAAGTCTTACATTTTAGTGCTGTTATAATTATTCTGAGGAGAACCACGTGTTCAATTTTGACAAAACTCCAAGCTGCTGCCTTTGGATCCTCCTACCCTTTGAGGTGGTACATTGACTTGATTTCGTAATTCTTTTTCATTCCTATTAGGTCCATCATATATCAATTGAGGTCTTCTATTCTGATTAGTGCTCTCTACTATAGGAAATCATAGCTGTTGTTGCTGTGATATAAATATTTGAGATATTTGATCATTTGCAGCCAAGGTATAGACCATTGTGTATTATTTACTGTTTTATAAATTGCAACAAACAAACAAATCAAAGGTAACAAGAAAGTAATATAAGTCTTGTTTATTGAATTATTACCCATTGATGTTTTGCTACAAATTAGGCTTTTTACATATGTAATAATCAACTCTTGTACTTTTTAAATAATTTATGCATTTTCTGGGAGTTCTTACAAGAATAGAAACAATCTATTATCAAAGAATCATGAAAATAATCAAAAAGATTTTTGTTCTTTTTTTTTTTTTTGGAAGCTGAGGCAGAAATAGCAAGAACAATTTTCTACCAATGAAAATAAGGTAAACATTGAAACAGTAAGGGAAGACAACAATTACTAACTTAAAAATATTGTCCAAATAAATAATTTCTGCTGGATTTGAGCAAGAGAACAATAGGATTCTATATTTTGTTTGATTAATTTGATTTTGTTTTTTGGAAACTTTAGTTTTTTTTTTTTTGAGACTTTCTTTTTTTGATTTTTTTTTCGTTTTTTTTTGCTTTTTTTGATTTTTTTTAAATAAATAAAATAAATATTAAGTACCGATGAATAGTAATGGGAGTGTGATGTGGATGGATATGCAGACTGTGCTGGGAATAGACATTCTCGAATACTGACAGAGTGTTGATGGAATGACGTTTGAAATTAGGTTTGAGCAGTGAAATTAAATTATTTATCATAATAAAAATGCTTAATAAACAAAACGATGATAACCAAAAGGAAGTGCAAACAAGATGTTTGATAAGCCAAGGATAGTCTAGCATACAAGATGTCAGAAAATTCATGATAAGATGGATCTGAGGAAGACACTAAAAGAGCTTCGCTAAAATAAAAATATCAAATTGAACAACTAGTCACCTGGTTCTCAATTCCTATAAGTTTAATACTAATTAGGTTGCCTATTTACGAAATAGGCCTATAAGTAAATGAGCCATGCATCTGCGAAATATTTATTTTAGAGTGCTAAAATTTTCGTTATACTCCATGATCGATTACTCCATCATACGTTATAAAACAATTGTTCTGTTTTACATAATATGTATACTACATCTGTTCTGCATCATAAGTTATACTGCATCTGTTTTTTTCTACATCATACGTTATACTGCATCTGGTTTTTTCTACATCATACGTTATACTACATATGTTTTGTTCTACATCATATGTTATATAGCATCTGTTCTGTTCATACATTATACTTCATCTGCTGCATCATACGTTATGTTGCATATGTTTTGTTACTCGCATCATATGTTATCTTTAGCATACATTTTACGTAATACGTTATACTTGATCTGTTATGTTCTGCATCACAAGTTATACTACATTTGTTATGTTCATATGTTATACAATGCATCATACGTTATACTACATCTGTTCTGTTTTGCATCATACGTTATACTATATCTGTTCTGTTATGCATCATATGTTATACTGCATCTGTTCAGCTTCATATGTTATACTGCATCTGTTCTGTTTTGCATCATACGTTATACTACATCTGTTTGGTTTTACATCAAATGTTTTACTGCATCTGTTTTGTTCTCCATCACACAGTATACTGCATTTGTTCTACTTTTCGTTATACTGCATATGTTATGTTCATTTGTTATACTACACCTGTTCTGCTTCACATGTGATGTTCCATGTGTTCTGTTTTGCATCATATGTTATACTGCATGTGTTCTGCATCATACCTTATACTTGATCTGTTATGTTCTGCATTATAAGTTATCTTGCATCTGTTACTGATTCTTATGTTATCTTGCATCTGTTTTGTTATGCATCATACGTTATACTACATGCTACAATAAATA
This sequence comes from Hylodesmum podocarpum, assembly GCA_026586105.1. Taxonomy (NCBI): domain Eukaryota; kingdom Viridiplantae; phylum Streptophyta; class Magnoliopsida; order Fabales; family Fabaceae; genus Hylodesmum; species Hylodesmum podocarpum. Next base: position 9,515 of record JALJEV010001030.1, read on the forward strand.
AATACGTTATCTTTATCATCGTTATACTCCATTTATTAACTGTATTATATTAATTTGTTACGCTTCATAAGTAATATTAAATACATTGATTCTGCATCACGAGTCTATCTTTTGCATCTGTTCAAATTCACGAATTATATATCATATTGCATTTGATCATCGTATATTATCTTACGCATATGTTATATTCTTGTATGTCATGCATTATCTTGTATGTCTTGATACATAAATACGTTATCTTGCATGTGTTTTGCAGCATCGTTATAACGCATCATTTTGTTACATCATCGTTATCGCATTTGATACGTATGTATCATATGTTATATTGTGCATATTCGCATTACATTACAGCGTTATAATGAATGTGTTAAATCAATGCGTTATCTTTGATCTGTTATATTACGCATCCGAAGTTATAACGCATTTGTTATTTTATATGTTATACAACATTTGTTTTGTTATGCACCGTACATTATAATACATTTTGCTCGTTTTCGCGTAAATAATGCTATATCTTGCATCCGTTTGTTCGCATCATACGTTATACTATGACTACGTTCGATTGCGATCATACGTTATGCCACACATCTATTTGGTCTTGTATCAAATGTTTCTTCGCATGATTGTTTTGTTCACCATCACACATTATCCGCATTTGTTCAATTCTTACCTTATACCGCATGTTATGTTCATATGTTATCTTCATCTGTTCGCTTCATACGTTATGTTCCATGTGTTCGTTTCGCATCATATGTTGTATTGCACAGTATTCTGCATCATACATTATACTTGATCTGTTATGTTCTGCATCATAAGTTATGTTGTATCTGCTCGTTCACATGTTATCCGCATCTGTTTTGTTATGCATCATCGTTATACTAAATGCTCTTTCTCGCATCATACATTATACTTCATCAATTATTCTGTCTCGCATCATCGTTATAATGCATCATTAAACTTCATCGTTATCTTGCGCCATTCACTCATATGTTATACTACATTTGTTACGCTAAATACGAAATATTGCATACGTGCAGTTACGCATCTGCGTTATCGCATCTGATGATTATTTTGCATTATACATTATCTTGTATTTGATCTGCATCATATGTTATCTTGCATATGTTATGTTATCGTCATACGGTGTCTTCGCATCATTTTATTCTGCATAATCGTTATCTTTGCATTTGTTTTCTGCGTATCGTTGCAACTGCATCTGTTTTTTACGTAATAAATACGTTATCTTTTGCATTTGTTTGTTTATACGTTACTCTGCGTTGATACGTATCATATGTTATGTTGTGTATGTTAAATTTCACATCCAAAGCGTTATCTTTATCTGTTACATTACGCATCATCGTTATCGCATCGTTGCGATTACGTATCATTACATTACCTGTAATGCATCACATTTGACTTTATATGTCATCTTTGCGTATGTTCTTTTCATATGTTACGCTACATTTCTTACACATCATACGTAATATTACATACGTTTCGTTCACGCATCACACGTTATAATGCATCTGTTCAATTCTGCATTATACTTTATACTACATTTGTTACGTATCATATGTTATACTTCCTATGTTATGTTACACGTCATACGTTGTGTTGCATCTATTACATTTCAGCATCATACATTATCTTGCATTTGTTTTACGACATACATTTTATCTGCATTTGTTTTGTTATCTGCATCATAACGTTATCATTGCATCTATTATCTTCAACGTCAAACATTATCATTGCATCACTTCTATTCGCATCATACATTATCTTGCATCGTTCTAATCATAGGTTATACTGATTCACGCATCATACGTTATACTGCATTTGTTTGTTCATACATTATACTGCATTTGTTTTGCACCATATGTTATATTGCGTATGTTCTGTTCTTTGCATCAAACGTTATATCTGTTCTGCATCACACATTATCTTGCATTTATTTTCTACATAATACGTTATCTGCGTATGTTTTGTTACCATCATATATTACATATTCACATCATACGTTATGTTGCATATGTTACCATTTATGCATCATATGTAATCTTGCACTTATTTTCAATTAAATCATCGTTATACTCCATCTTGTTCTTTTCATATTTTTTACTACATTTGTTCTGGCTTCATAATGTGCATTATCGATTCGTTTCATTACTATCAGCACGTTATATCAGACTGCTCAATTCTGAATTATACATCATACTGCATTTGTTCTGCATCATATGTTATGTTCTACGTCATACATTGTACTGCATCTCATCTATTCTGCATTATACGTTATATTGCATTTGTTTTGCAACATACGTTGCACTGCATCTGTTTTGTTCTGCATCAAACGTTATACTGCATTTGTTTGTTTATATGTTATACTGCATTTGTTCTGTATCATATGTTATGTTGTGTATGTTCTGTTCTACATCATACATTATACTGCATCTGTTCTGTTCTGCATCATATGTTATAATGCATCTTTTCAGCTTCATACGTTATACTGCATATGTTCTTTTCATATGTTATGCTACACTGTTCTGCAACATACGTAATATTATATATGTTTTGCATCATACGTAATATTACATCAGTTCTGTTCTGCATCACACGTTATAACAAATCTGTTCAATTCTGCATTATACTTTATACTATATTTGTTCTGCATCATATGTTATACTTCCTATGTTATGTGCTGCATCTATTATGTTCTGCATCATACATTATACTGCATTATTTTGCAGCATACGTTGTACTGCATTTGTTTTGTTCTGCATCATACGTTATACTGCAATTTTTTTGCAGCATACGTTGTACAACATCTGTTTTGTTCTGCATCATACGTTATACTACAATTGTTTGTTTATACGTTATACCGCAGACTGTTTCGTTCGCATCATACGTTATATCGACCTGTTTTGTTCTCGTCAAACGTTATATCGCAGATACGCTTTATTATGCATCATACATTATATCAGCATTTGTTCAGATCATACGTTATACCGCATTTGTTCGCACCATATGTTATATTGCTTATGTTCTATTTTAGATAATATGTATACTACATCTATTATTCATCATAAGTTATACTGCATCTGTTTTTTTCTACATCATATGTTTTACTGCATCTGTTTTTTTCTACATCAATCATTATACTACATCTGTTTTGTTATACATCGTACGTTATACTACATTTGTTATGTTTTGCATCATACATTATACTTCATCTGTTCTGTTATGCATCATATGTTATAATACATCTGTTCAGCTTCATATGTTATACTGCATCTGTTCTTTTCATATTCTATACTACATGTGTTCTGCTTTATACGTAATATTGTATCTGTTCTGTTCTGCATCACACGTTATATTGCATCTGTTTATTTCTGCATTATACATTATACTGCATTTGTTCTGCATAATATGTTATACTGCATATGTTATGTTCTTCATCATACGATATATAAGCACTGTTTCCGTTCATACATTATTGATACATCTCGTTTTACATCTCATGTTATGTTGCATCCGTTCCGTTTTATATCATATGTTATATTGTATCTATTATGCGCCATACGTTATACTTGATCTGTTATGTTCGCATTTATTCTCGATAATATGTTATACCGCATATGTTATGTTCTCATTATACGTCAACCGTTTCTCTTCTATTCTACATCATAAATTATACTGCATTTGTTTTGCAACATACGTTGTAATGCATCTGTTTTGTTCTGCATCATATGTTATACTGCATATGTTGTGTTATGCGTCATACGTTGTGCTGCATCTGTTTTGTTCTACATCATACATTATACTGCATTTGTTTTGCAGCATACGTTGCACTACATCTGTTTTGTTCTGCATCATACTTTATACTGCATTTGTTTGTTTATACGTTATACTGCATTTATTTGTTTATACATTATACTGCATTTGTTCTGTATCATATGTTATGTTGCGTATAATCTATTCTACATCTAACGTTATATTGCATCTCTTTGTTGTATCATACGTTATATTGCATCTCGTTTCCGTTTCTACATCATATGTTATAATTCATCCGTTTCGGCTTCATACGTTATACCGCATATGTTCTTTTCATATGTTATGCTACATACTGTTTCGCACCATACGTAATATTAAATGCATCGTCCTACATCACACGTTATAATGCATCTGTTCACTCCGCATTATATTTTATACTATATTTGTTCCGCATCATATGTTATAATTCCTATGTTAGGTTAAAATCATACGTTGCGCATCTATTCGTTTCGCATCATACATTATACCGCATTTGTTTTGTAAGATACGTTGTCGCATCATACGTTATACCGCAATTGTTTCAAAGATACGTTGTACAACATCTCATTTTTGTTCTCGCATCATATGTTATACTACAATTGTTTGTTTATACATTATAATGACATTCGTTCTACATCATACGTTATACTGCATTCTGCTTTGTTTCATGCGTCAAACGTTATATCAGATCTTTTCTATTCGCATCATACATTATCGCATCCGCCTAATCATAGGTTATACAATTCTGTATCATACGTTATACTACATTTGTTCTGCACCATATGTTATATTGCGTATGTTCTGTTCTGCATCAAACGTTATATCTGTTCTGTATCACACGTTATACTGCATATGTTCTAATCATACGTTATACTTTTATGCATCATACGTTATACTCCATTTGTTCTGTTCTCCATCATACGTTATACAACATTTGTTTACATTTTACATCTATACTACATCTATTCCGCATCATAAGTTATCCGCATCTGTTTTTTCTACATCATACGTTATATTGCATTTTTTTTTCTACATCATACGTTATACTGCATATGTTTTGTTCCTCATCATACGTTATATAACATTTGTTCTGTTCATACATTATACTACATCTATTCTGCATCATATGTTGTGTTGCATACATTACATTCTACATCATATGTTATACCGTATATGTTTTTGCGACATACGTTATACTTAATCTGTTATGTTCTGCATCACAAGTTATACCGCATTTGTTATGTTCATATGTTATTCAACATCTATTTTGTTATGCATCGTACATTATACTACATTTGTTCTGTTCTGCATCATACGTTATAATGCATCTGCTCTGTATCATACGTTATAATGCATCTTCTCTACAATTTTAATGCATCTGTTCTGCATTGTACGTTATACCGCATTTGTTCGTATCATATGTTATATTGCGTATGTTTGTTCCACGTCAAACGTTATCGCATCCTGCTCTATTCGCATCATACATTATCGATCTGTTCAATCATACGTTATACAATTCGCAACATACGTTATCTTTGCATTTGTTTGTTCATACGTATATCTTGCATTTGTTCGCACCATGTGCGTATGTTCTGTTCTGCAACACACGTTATCGATCTGTTCTAATAATACGTTATAGATTCGCATCATACATTATAGTCCATCTATTCTCGTTCTCCATCATACGTTATATAGCATTTGTTCTGTTTACATAATATGTATACTACATCTGTTTTGCATCATAAGTTATCAAGATCTGCTTTTTTCTACATCATACGTTATACTCCATCTGTTTTTTTCTGTATCACACGTTATACAACATATGTTTTGTTCTTCATCATACGCTATATAGCATCTGTTTTGTTCATACATTATACTACATCTGTTCTGCATCATACGTTATGTTGCATCACATTCTGCTCTACATCATATGTTATACTTCATTCACGTTATACTTGATGATATGATCCTAACCTTTAATTAATGGAATACTCGACGTTTGAGAATTAGGAGTTTGAAGACTATTTAAACTTCAGAATTATTTTATATAATAAAAATGCAAAATAAACAAAGAAAGATAGATATGAAAAGGAAGGCGTCACACAAACAAAAATGTTTGATAAACTAAGGATGATCGCCACACAAGAATCGAAGAATTCCTGATAAGATCGAGGATGCAAGGAAGAACCCTAGCAGAGCTTAAACTCACAAAAATATCAAATTGAATAATGATCTGTCTCCGTTCTCAATTCCTATAAGTTTAATACTAATTAGGTTTACCTAATACGAAATGGGACTATAAGTAAATGGGCCTTGTACGAAATTATTTATTTTAAAGTCTATTACAAAATAAATAGGCCTCCTAGTCCACAGCGTGCTATACATGTTATCACTTCCGCATTTGTTATACTGCATTTGTTCTGCGTATGTTCTGTTCTGCGTCAAACGTTATATCTGTTCTGTATCACTCGTTATACTGCATCTGTTCTAATCATACGTTATATTGTTCTGCATCATACGTTATAATCCATCTATTTTGTTCTCCATCATACGTTATACAACATTTGTTCTGTTTTACATAATATGTATACTACATCTGTTCTGCATCATACGTTATGTTGCATCTGTTCAGTTCTACATCATATGTTATACTTCATATGTTCTACGTCATAAGTTATACTTGATCTGTTATGTTCTGCATCACAAGTTATACTGCATTTGTTATGTTCGTACGTTATACTACATTTGTTCTGTTTTACATAATATGTATACTACATCTGTTCTGCATCATACGTTATTTTGCATCTATTCTGTTCTGCATCATATGTAATACTGCATCTGTTCTGCGTCATACGTTATACTTGATCTGTTATGTTCTGCATCACAAGTTAATACTGCATTTGTTATGTTCATATGTTATACAATATCTGTTTTGTTCTGCATCATACATTATACTACATCTGTTCTGTTATGCATCATATGTTATGATGCATCCGTTAACTTCATACGTTATATCGCACCGGTTTCTATTCTGCATCATACGTTATACTACATCTGTTTGGTTCTGCATCAAATATTTTACTGCATCTGTTTTGTTCTCCATCACACGGTATACTGCATTTGTTCTATTCTTACGTTATACTACATATGTTATGTTCATATGTTATACTGCATCTTTTCTGCTTCATACGTTATGTTCCATGTGTTCTGTTCTGCATCATATGTTATATTGCATGTGTTCTACATCATACATTATACTTGATATGTTATGTTCTGCATCATAAGTTATGCCGATCTCGTTCGTTCATATGTTATACCGCACTGCTTTGTTATGCATCATACGTTATAGTACATCTCGTTTCCGTTTCGCATCAAATGTTATATCGATCTTTCGTTTCGCATCATATGTTATAATGCATCTGTTCAGCTTTATACGTTGTACTGCATATGTTCTTTTCATTTGTTATACTACATCTGTTCTACATCATACGTAATATTGCTTTTATTCTGTTCTGCATCACACGTTATACTGCATCTTTTCAATTCTGCATTATACTTTATACTACATTTGTTTTGTTCTACGTCATACGTTGTGCTGCATCTCTTTTGTTCTGCATCACACGTTATACTGCATTTGTTTTGCAGCATACGTTGTACTGCATCTGTTTTTTTTTGCATCATATGTTATACTCCAATTGTTTGTTTATACGTTATACTGCATTTTTTTTTATATCATATGTTATATTGCGTATGTTCTATTCTGCATCATATGTTATACTGCATGTGTTCTGCATCATACATTATACTTGATATGTTATGTTCTGCATCATAAGTTATTCTGCATCTGTTCTGTTCATATGTTATACTGCATCTGTTTTGTTATGCATCATATGTTATACTACATCTGTTCTGTTCTGCATCATACGTTATATTGCATTTGTTCAGTTCTGCATCATACGTTATACTACATCTGTTCTGTTCTGCATCAAACGTTATAATGCATCCGTTCAGCTTCAACGTTATACTGCATTTGTTCTTTTCATATGCTATATTACATTTGTTCTGCATCACACGTTATATTGCATCTGTTCAATTTTACATTTGTTATGCATTTGTTATGCATCATATGTTATACTGCTTACGTTATGTTCTGCGTCATACGTTGAACTGCACCTCTTTTGTTCTGCATCATACGTTATACTGCATTTGTTTCAAAGATAATTCTCTTCAAGATTCATTTTGTTCGCATCATACATTATACTACATCCGTTTTGCATTATACATTATGTTGCATACATTTCGTTCTCGCATCATATGTTATACCGCATATGTTAGCGTCATACGTTATACTTGATCTGTTATGTTCTGCAACACAAGTTATACTGCATTTGTTATGTTCATATGTTATACTACATCTGTTTTGTTATGCATCGTTCGTTATACTACATCTGTTCTGTTCTGCATCATACGTTAGAGTACATTTGTTCTGTTATGCACCATATGTTATAATGCATCTATTCAGCTTCATACGTTATACTGCATCTGTTATGTTTTGCATCATACGTTATACTACATCTGTTTGGTTTTGCATCAAATATTTTAATGTATCAGTTTTCCTCTCAATCACACAGTATACTGCATTTGTTCTATTCTTACGTTATACTGCATATGTTATGCTCATATGTTATACTGCATTTGTTCTGCATCATACGTTATGTTCCATGTGTTCTGCTCTACATCATATGTTATACTGCATGTGTTATGCATCATACATTATACTTGATTTGTTATGTTCTACATCATAAGTTCTGCTACATTGGTTCTATTCTGCATCCTATGTTATATCGCATGTTCGATATGCATCATACGTTTATATCTGCATCTGCTCTTTTCATATGCTATCTTACATTTGTTTAGCTTCAAATGTAATGTGACATCTTTTTACGTTTCGCATCACATGTTATATCGAGATCTATTCAATTCTGCATTATACATTATAATCGTATTTGTTACGCATCATATGTTATACGCACACGTTATGTTCTCATCATACGCTTGTAACAGATCTGTTCTTTCTGCATCATACGTTATACTGCATTTGTTTTGCAGTATACGTTGTACTGCATCTGTTTTGTTCTGCATCATATGTTATACTACATTAGTTTTGTATCATATGTTATGTTGCGTATGTTCTGTTTTGCATCAAACGTTATACTGCATCTGTTTTGTTCTGCATCATACGTTATACTGCATCTGTTTTGTTCTGCATCATACATTATAATGTGTATCTGTTCAGCATCATACGTTATACTGCATATGTTCTTTTCATATGTTATACTACATCCGTTTCGATCATACGTAATATTGCATACGTTTCATTTCGCATCCCACGTTATACTATCTGTTCAATTCTGCATTATACTTTATACTACATTTGTTCTACATCATATGTTATACTTCCTATGTTATGTTTTGCGTCATATGTTTGCTGCATCTCTTCTGTTCTGCATCATACGTTATACTGCATTTGTTTTGCAGCATACGTTGTACTGCATCTATTTTGTTCTGCATCATACATTATCATGCATTTGTTTGTTTATACGTTATACTGCAATTGTTCTGTATTATATGTTATGTTGCGTATGTTCTGTTCTGCATCAAACGTTATACTGCATCTGTTATGTTCTGCATCATTTGTTATACTGCATCTATTATGTTCTGCACCATACGTTATACTGCATCTGTTATGTTCTGCATCATACGTTATAATGCATCTGTTCAGCTTCATACGTTATACTGCATATGTTCTTTTCATATGTTATACTACATTTGTTCTGCATCGTACGTAATATTACATCTGTTTTGTTCTGCATCACATGTTATACTGCATCTGTTCGATTCTGCATTATGCATTATACTGCATTTGTTCTGCATCATATGTTATACTACACACGTTATGTTCTGCGTCATATGTTGTACTGCATCTCTTCTGTTCTGCATCATACGTTATATTGCATTTGTTTTGCAGCATACGTTGTACTGCATCTGTTTTGTTCTGTATCGTATGTTATACTGCATTTGTTTGTTTATACGTTGTACTGCATTTGTTCTGTTTCATATGTTATGTTGCGTATGTTTTGTTTTGCATCAAACGTTATACTGCATCTGTTCTGTTCTGCATCATACGTTATACTGCATTTGTTATGTTCTGCATCACATGTTATAATGAATTTGTTCAACTTCATACGTTATACTGCATATGTTCTTTTCATATGTTATACTACATCTGTTTGGTTCTGCATCATACGTTATACTACATCTGTTTTGTTCTGCATCATATGTTATAATGCATCTATTCTGCTTCATACGATATACTGCATATGTTTTGTTCTTCATCATACGCAATATAGCATTTGTTCTGTTCATACATTATACTACATCTGTTCTGCATCATACATTATGTTGCATCTGTTATGTTCTGCATCATATGTTATACTGCATCTATTCTACGTCATACGTTATACTTGATCAATTATGTTCTGCATCACAAGTTATACTACATTTGTTATGTTCATATGTTATACAACATTTGTTTGTTATGCATCGTGCATTATACAACATTTGTTCTGTTCTGCATCATACGTTATACTACATCTGTTCTGTTATGAATCATATGTTATGATGCATCTGTGCAACTTCATACGTTATACTGCATTTGTTCTGTTCTGAATCATACTTTATACTACATCTGTTTGGTTCTGCATCAAATGTTTTAATGCATCTGTTTTGTTCTCCATCACACAGTATACTGCATTTGTTCTATTCTTACGTTATAATGCATATGTTATGTTCATATGTTATACTGCATCTGTTCTGCTTCATACGTTATGTTCCATGTGTTAAATTCAACATCATATGTTATACTACATGCGTTCTACATCATACATTAGACTTGATGTTATGTTATGCATCATAAGTTATCAAGATCTGTTCGTTCATATGTTACTATATATGTTTTGTTATGCATCATACGTTATACTACATACGTTACGTTTCGCATCATACGTTATACCGCAATTGTTTTGTATCATATGTTATGTTGCGTATGTTTATTTTCGCATCAAATGTTATGTGCATCTGTTTCCGTTTCGCATCATACGTTATACTACATCTGTTTTGTTCTGCATCATATGTTATAATGCATCTATTCTGCTTCATACGATATACTGCATATGTTCTTTTCATATGTTATGCTACATCTGTTTTTCGTCATACGTTATGCTGCATCTGTTCTGTTCTGCATCATATGTTATACTGCATCTGTTCTGTTCTGCATTATATGTTATAATGCATCTGTTCTGCTTCATACATTATATTGCACATGTTCTTTTCATATGTTATGCTACATTTGTTCTGCATCATACGTAATATTGCATCTGTTCTATTCTGCATCACACGTTATACTGCATCAGTTCAATTCTGCATTATACTTTATACTACATTTGTTCTACATCATATGTTATACTTCCTATGTTATGTTCTGCGTCATACGTTGTTCTGCATCTATTTTGTCCTGCATCATACATTATACTGCATTTATTTTGCAGAATACGTTGTATTGCATCTGTTTTGTTCTGCATCATACGTTATACTGCATTTGTTTTGCAGCATACATTGTATTGCATCTGTTTTGTTCTGCATCATACGTTATACTGTAATTGTTTGTTTATACGTTATACTGCATTTGTTCTGTATCGTATGTTATATTGCGTATGTTCTATTTTTCGTCAATCGTTATACTGCATCTACTCTCTTCTGCATTATACATTATACTGCATCTGTTCTAATCATACGTTATATAGTTCTACATCATACGTTATATTGCATTTGTTTGCTCATACGTTATACTGCATTTCTTCTGCACCATATGTTATATTGCGTATGTTCTGTTCTGCATCAAACGTTATATTTGTTCTACATCACACGTTATACTTCATCTGTTCTAATCATACGTTATACTCCACCGTTCGTTCGTTCTCCATCATACGTTATACAACATTTGTTCTGTTTTACATAATATGTATACTACATCTGTTCTGCATCATAAGTTATACTGCATCTGTTTTTTTCTACATCATACGTTATACTGCATCTATTTTTTTCTGCATCATACCTTATACTGCATATGTTTTGTTCTTCATCATACGCAATATAGCATTTGTTCTGTTCATACATTATACTACATCTGTTCTGCATCATACATTATGTTGCATCTGTTATGTTCTGCATCATATGTTATACTGCATCTATTCTACGTCATACGTTATACTTGATCAATTATGTTCTGCATCACAAGTTATACTGCATTTGTTATGTTCATATGTTATACAACATTTGTTTGTTATGCATCGTGCATTATACAACATTTGTTCTGTTCTGCATCAAACGTTATACTACATCTGTTCTGTTATGAATCATATGTTATAATGCATCTGTGCAACTTCATACGTTATACTGCATTTGTTCTGTTCTGAATCATACTTTATACTACATCTGTTTGGTTCTGCATCAAATGTTTTAATGCATCTGTTTTGTTCTCCATCACACAGTATACTGCATTTGTTCTATTCTTACGTTATAATGCATATGTTATGTTCATATGTTATACTGCATCTGTTCTGCTTCATACGTTATGTTCCATGTGTTCTGTTCAGCATCATATGTTATACTACATGTGTTCTACATCATACATTAGACTTGATCTGTTATGTTATGCATCATAAGTTATGCTGCATCTGTTCTGTTCATATGTTACTATATATGTTTTGTTATGCATCATACGTTATACTACATATGTTCTGCATCATACGTTATACTGCATCTGTTCTGTTCTGCATCATACATTATAATGTACCTGTTTCAGCTTCATACGTTATAGTGCATATGTTCTTTTCATATGTTATACTACATCTGTTCTGAATCATACGTAATATTGCATCGGTTCAATTCTGCATTATACTTTATACTACATTTGTTCTGCATCTTATGTTATACATCCTATGTTATGTTTTGCGTCATACGTTTGCTGCATCTCTTCTGTTCTGCATCATACGTTATACTGCATTTGTTTTGTAGCATACGTTGTACTGCATCTGTTTTGTTCTGCATCATACGTTATACTGCAATTGTTTGTTTATACGTTATATTGCAATTGTTCTGTATCGTATGTTATATTTTGTATCTTCTGTTTTGCGTTAAACGTTATACTGCATAAGCTCTATTCTGCATCATACACTATACTGCATCTGTTCTAATCATACATTATACAGTTCTGCATCATATGTTATGCTGCATTTATTTGTTCATACGTTATACTGCATTTGTTCTGCACCATATGTTATATTGCGTATGTTCTGTTCTGCATCAGACGTTATATCTGTTCTGCATCACATGTTAGACTGCATCTGTTCTAATCATACGTTATACTATTCTGCATCATACGTTTTACTCCATCTGTTCTGTTCTCCATCATACGTTATACAACATTTGTTCTGCTCTACATAATATGTATACTATATCAGTTCTACATCATAAGTTATACTGCATCTGTTTTTTTCTACATCATACGTTATACTACATCACACAGTATACTGCATTTGTTCTATTGTTACGTTATACTGCATATGTTATGTTTATATGTTATATTGCATCTGTTCTGCATCATACGTTATGTTCCATGTGTTCTGCTCTGCATCATATGTTATACTGCATGTGTTATGCATCATACATTATACTTGATTTGTTATGTTCTGCATCATAAGTTCTGCTACATTTGTTCTGTTCTGCATCCTACGTTATACTACATCATATGTTATACTACATCATATGTTATACTGCATCATATGTTATACTACATCTGTTTTGCTATGCATCATACGTTATACTGCATTTGTTATGTTCTGCATCATACGTTATACTGCATCTGTTCTGATCTGCATCATACGTTACACTACATTTGTTCTGTTCTGCATTACACGTTATACTACTTCTGTTCTTTTATGCATCATATGTTATAATGCATCTGTTCAACTTCGTATGTTATACTGCATCTGTTTTGTTCTACATCATACGTTATACTACATCTGTTTGGTTCTGCATCAAATGTTTTACTGCATCTGTTTTGTTCTCCATCACACAGTATACTACATTTGTTCTATTCTTACGTTATACTGCATATGTTATGTTCATATGTTATCTCGCATCATGCACTTCATACGTTATGTTCCATGTGTTCTGTTCTGCATCATATGTTATACTGCATGTGTTCGCATCATACATTATACTTGATATGTTATGTTCTGCATCATAAGTTATGCTGCCTCTGTTCTGTTCATATGCTATACTGTATCTGTTTTGTTATGCATCATATGTTATACTACATCTGTTCTGCTATGCATCATACGTTATACTACATTTGTTATGTTCTACATCATACGTTACACTGCATCTGTTCTGATCTACATCATACGTTATACTGCATCTGTTTAGCTTTATACGTTATATTGTATCTGTTCTTTTCATATGCTATGCTACATTTGTTCTGCTTCATATGTAATATGACATCTTTTCTTTTCTGCATCACATGTTATACTGCATCTATTCAATTCTGCATTATACATTATACTGCATTTGTTCTGCATCATATGTTATACTGCACACGTTATGTTCTGTGTCATACGTTGTACTGCATCTCTTCTGTTCTGCATCATACGTTATACTGCATTTGTTTTGCAGCATACGTTGTACTGCATCTGTTTTGTTCTGCATCATACGTTATACCGCATTTGTTTGTTTATACGTTATACTGCATTTGTTTTGTATCATATGTTATGTTGCGTATGTTCTGTTCTACATCAAACGTTGTACTGCATCTGTTCTATTCTGCATCATATGTTATACTACACCTGTTATGTCCTACATAATCTGTTTTGTTATGCATCGTACGTTATACTACATCTGTTCTGTTCTGCATCATACGTTATACTACATCTGTTCTATTATGCATCATATGTTATAATGCATCTATTCAGCTTCATACTTTATACTGTATCTATTCTATTCTGCATCATATGTTATACTACATCAATTTGGTTCTGTATTAAATGTGTTACTGTATCTGTTTTGTTATCCATCACACAATATACTGCATTTGTCCTATTCTTACGTTATACTACATACGTTATGTGTACTTTATACTGCATTTGTTGTGGATCATACATTATACTTGATTTGTTATGTTCTGCATCATAAGTTATGCTGCATCTATTTTGTTCATGTGTTATACTGCATCTGTTTTGTTATACATCATACTATATTTGTACTGTTTTGCATCATACGTTATACTACATCTTTTATGATCTGTATCATACGTAATATGTCATCTTTTCTGTTTTGTATCACACGTTATAATACATCTGTTCAATTCTGCATTATACATTATACTGCATTTGTTTTGCATCATATGTTATACTGCACACGTTATGTTCTGCGTCATATGTTGTACTGCATCTCTTCTATTCTGCATCATATGTTATACTGCATTTGTTTTGCAGCATACGTTGTACTGCATCTATTTTGTTCTGCATCATACGTTATACCGCATTTGTTAGTTTATACGTTATCCGCATTTGTTCTCAGATCATATGTTATGTTGCGTATGTTCGTTTCGTATCAAACGTTATCGATCTGTTCTATTTCAGATCATACGTTATACTACACTTGTTATGTCTGCATCATACGCTATAATGCATCCGTTTCGACTTCATACGTTATCTTTGCATATGTTCTTTTCTTATGTTATATTACATCTGTTCTGCATCGTACGTAATATTGCATATGTTCTGTTTCGCATCATCGATATCTTTTGTCATCTGTTCAATTTTGCATTATACATTATATTGCATTTGTTCTGCATCATATGTTATAATCGCACACGTTATGTTCTCATGTTCATCACGTTGTAATCGCATCTCTTCTCTCGCACGCACCATACGTTATACTACATTTGTTTTGCAAAAGATACGTTATCTTCAGACTGCTTTTTGTTCTCGCATCATAACGTTATACCGCATTTGTTTGTTTATACGTTATACCGCATTTGTTCTAGTATCATATGTTATGTTACAGATGTTCGTTTCGCATCAAACGTTATACTGCATCTGTTCTATTTTGCATCATACGTTATACTACACTTGTTATGTCCTGCATCATACGCTATAATGCATCTGTTCAGCTTCATACGTTATACTGCATATGTTCTTTTCTTATGTTATACTACATCTGTTCTGCATCGTACGTAATATTGCATATGTTCTGTTCTGCATCACACGTTATACTACATCTGTTCAATTTTGCATTATACATTATATTGCATTTGTTCTGCATCATATGTTATACTACACACGTTATGTTCTGCGTCATACGTTGTACTTCATCTCTTGTGTTATGCATCATACGTTATAGTACATTTGTTTTGCAGCATACGTTATACTACATCTGTTTTGTTCTGCATCATACGTTATACTGCATTTGTTTATTTATACGTTATACTGCACTTGTTCTGTATCATATGTAATGTTGCGTATGTTCTGTTCTGCATCAAACGTTATACTGCATCTGTTCTGTTCTGCATCATACGTTATACTGCATTTGTTCTGTTCTACATCATACGTTATAATGCATCTGCTCAGCTTCATACGTTATACTACATTTTTTCTGCATCATACGTAATATTGCATCTGTTATGTTCTGCATCACACGTTATACTGCATCTGTTCAATTATGCATTATACATTATACTGCATTTGTTTTGCGTCATATGTTATACTGCACACGTTATGTTCTGCGTCATATGTTGTACTGCATCTCTTCTATTCTGCATCATACGTTATACTGCATTTGTTTTACAGCATACGTTGTACTGCATCTATTTTGTTCTGCATCATACGCTATACCGCATTTGTTTGTTTATACGTTATACTGCATTTGTTCTATATCATATGTTATGTTGCGTATGTTCTGTTCTGCATCAAACGTTATACTGTATCTGTTCTATTCTACATCATACGTTATACTACACTTGTTATGTCTTGCATCATACGCTATCATGCATCTGTTCAGCTTCATACGTTATACTGCATATGTTCTTTTCTTATGTTATACTACATCTGTTCTGCATCGTACGTAATATTGCATATGTTCTGTTCTGCATCACACGTTATACTGCATCTGTTCAATTTTGCATTATACATTGTATTGCATTTGTTCTGCATCATATGTTATACTGCACACGTTATGTTCTGCATCATACGTTGTATTGCATCTCTTCTGTTCTGCATCATACGTTATACTACATTTGTTTTGCAGCATACGTTGTACTGCATCTGTTTTGTTCTGCATCATACGTTATACCGCATTTGTTTGTTTATACGTTATACTGCATTTGTTCTGTATCATATGTTATATTGCGTATGTTCTGTTCTGCATCAAACGTTATACTGCATCTGTTCTATTCTGCATCATACGTTATACTACACTTGTTATGTCCTGCGTCATACGCTATAATTCATCTGTTCAGCATCATACGTTATACTGCATATGTTCTTTTCTTATGTTATACTACATCTATTCTGCATCGTACGTAATATTGCATTTGTTCTGTTCTGCATCACACGTTATACTGCATCTGTTAAATTTTGCATTATACATTATATTGCATTTGTTCTGCATCATATGTTATACTGCACACGTTATGTTCTGCGTCATACGTTGTACTGCATCTCTTCTGTTCTGCATCATACGTTATACTACATTTGTTTTGCAGCATACGTTATACTGCATTTGTTTATTTATACGTTATACTGCACTTGTTCTGTATCATATGTAATGTTGCGTATGTTCTACTCTGCATCAAACGTTATACTGCATCTATTCTGTTCTGCATCATACGTTATACTCCATCTGTTCTGTTTTGCATCATACGTTATAATGCATCTGCTCAGCTTCATACGTTATACTGCATATGCTCTTTTCATATGTTATACTACATTTGTTCTCCATCATATGTAATATTGCATCTGTTATGTTCTGCATCACACGTTATACTGCATCTGTTCAATTCTGCATTATACATTATACTGCATTTGTTTTGCATCATATGTTATACTGCACACGTTATGTTCTACGTCATATGTTGTACTGCATCTCTTCTATTCTGCATCATACGTTATACTGCATTTGTTTTGCAGCATACGTTGTACTGCATCTATTTTGTTCTGCATCATACGTTATACCGCATTTGTTTGTTTATACGTTATACTGCATTTGTTCTGTATCATATGTTATGTTGCGTATGTTCTGTTCTGCATCAAACGTTATACTACATCTGTTCTATTCTGCATCATACGTTATACTACACTTGTTATGTCCTGCATCGTACGCTATAATGCATCTGTTCAGCATCATACGTTATACTGCATATGTTCTTTTCTTATGTTATACTACATCTATTCTGCATCGTACGTAATATTGCATATGTTCTGTTCTGCATCACACGTTATACTGCATCTATTCAATTTTGCATTATACATTATATTGCATTTGTTCTGCATCATATGTTATACTGCACACGTTATGTTCTGCGTCATACGTTGTACTACATCTGTTTTGTTCTGCATCATACGTTATACTGCAACTGTTTGTTTATACGTTATACTGCATTTTGTTCTGTATCATATGTTATATTGCGTATGTTCTATTCTGTGTCAAACGTTATAATCGCATCCATTTATTCGCATCATACATTACCGACTGCTCTAATCATACGTTATACGCTTCGCATCGACGTTATCGCATTTGTTTGTTCATACGTTATACTGCATTAGTCGTTATATTGCGTTTGTTTGTTCATACGTTATACTGCATCAGTCGTTATACTGCATTTGTTTGTTCATACGTTATACTCCATTTGTTCAGCACCATATGTTATATTGCGCATGTTTTGTTCTGCATCAAACGTTATATCTGTTCTGCTCTGTTCTGCATCACACGTTATACTGCATCTGTTCTAATTATACGTTATACTGTGCATCATACGTTCAACTCCATCTGTTATGTTCTCCATCATACGTTATACAACATTTGTTCTGTTTTACATAATATGTATATTACATCTGTTCTGCATCATAAGTTATACTGCATCTGTTTTTTTCTACATCATACGTTATACTGCATCTGTTTTTTTTTTCTGCATCATACGTTATACTGCATATGTTTTGTTCTTCATCATACGCTATATAGCATCTGTTCTATTCATACATTATACTACATCTATTCTGCATCATACGTTATGTTGCATCCGTTCTGTTCTGCATCATATGTTATACTGTATCTGTTCTGCGTCATACGTTATACTTGATATGTTATGTTCTGCATCACAAGTTATACTGCATTTGTTATGTTCATATGTTATACAACATCTGTTTTGTTATGCATCGTACGTTATACTACATTTGTTCTGTTCTGCATTACACGTTATACTACATCTGTTCATTTATGCATCATATGTTATAATGCATCTGTTCAACTTCGTACGTTATACTGCATCTGTTCTGTTCTGCATCATACGTTATACTTCATTTGTTTAGTTCTGCATCAAATGTTTTACTGCATCTGTTTTGTTCTCCATCACACAGTATACTACATTTGTTCTATTCTTACGTTATACTGCATATGTTATGTTCATATGTTATACTGCATCTGTTCTACTTCATACATTATGTTCCATGTGTTCTGTTTTGCATCATATGTTATACTACATGTGTTCTGCATCATACATTATACTTGATATGTTACGTTCTACACCATAACTTATGATGCATCTGTTCTGTTCATATGCTATACTGCATCTGTTTTGTTATGCATCATATGTTATACTACATCTGTTCTGCTATGCATCATACGTTATACTGCATTTGTTATGTTCTGCATCATACGTTATACTGCATCTGTTCTCTTCTGCATCATACGTTATAACGCATCTGTTAAGCTTCATGCGTTATACTGCATCTGTTCTTTTCATATGCTATACTACATTTGTTCTGTTTCACACGTAATATTGCATCTATTCTGTTCTGCATCACACGTCATACTACATCTGTTCTATTATGCATTATACATTATACTGCATTTATTTTGCATCATATGTTATGTTCTGCGTCAAACGTTGTACTGCATCTCTTCTATTCTGCATCATATGTTATACTGCATTTGTTTTGCAGCATACGTTGTACTGCATCTATTTTGTTTTGCATCATACGTTATACCGCATTTGTTTGTTTATACGTTATACTGCATTTGTTCTGTATCATATGTTATGTTGCGTATGTTCTGTTCTGCATCAAACGTTATACTGCATCTGTTCTATTCTGCATCATACGTTATACTACACTTGTTATGTCCTGCATCATACGCTATAATGCATCTGTTCAGCTTCATACGTTATACTGCATATGTTCTTTTCTTATGTTATATTACATCTGTTCTGCATCGTACGTAATATTGCATATGTTCTGTTCTGCATCATACGATATACTGCATCTGTTCAATTTTGCATTATACATTATATTGCATTTGTTCTGCATCATACTTTATACTTCCTATGTTATGTTCTGCTTCATACGTTATGTTGCATCTCTTCTGTTCTGCATCATAAGTTATACTGCATTTGTTTTGCAGCATACGTTGTATTACATCTGTTTTGTTCTGCATCATATGTTATACTGCAATTGTTTGTTTATACGTTATGCTGCATTTGTACGTTATATTGCGTATGTTTCGTTTCTCGTGTCAAACGTTATATCAAGGTCGCTTTATTCTCGCATCATACATTATATGACTGCTCTAATTATACGTTATACAGTTCTGCATCATACGTTATACTGCATTTGCTTGTTCATACGTTATATTGCATTTGTTCTGCACCATATGTTATATTGCGTATGTTCAGTTCTGCATCAAACGTTATATCTGTTCTGCATCACACGTTATACTGCATCTGTTCTAATCATACGTTATACTGTTCTGCATCATACGTTATACTCCATCTGTTCTGTTCTCCATCATACGTTATACAACATTTGTTATGTTTTACATAATATGTATACTACATCTGTTTTCTTCTACATTATACGTTATACTGCATCTGTTTTTTTCTACATCATACGTTATACTGCATATGTTTTGTTCTTCATCATTCTTTATATAGCATCTGTTCTGTTCATACATTATACTACATTTGTTCTGTATCATACGTTATGTTGCATTTGTTCTGTTCAGCATCATATGTTATACTGCACCTGTTTTGCGTCATACGTTATAAATGATCTGTTATGTTCTGCATCACAAGTTATACTGCATTTGTTATGTTCTTATGTTATACAAGATCTGTTTTGTTATGCATTGTACCTTATACTGCATCTGTTCTGTTCTACATCATACGTTATAATACATCTGTTCTGTTATGCATCATATGTTATAATGCATCTATTCAGCTTCATACGTATACTGCATCTGTTTTGTTCTGCATCATACGTTATACTACATCTGTTTGGTTCTCGTGATCAAATCTTTTTTATCGCATCTGCTTTGTTCTCCATCACACAGTATACTGCATTTGTTCTATTCTTATGTTATACTATATATGTTATGTTCATATGTTATACTGCATCTGTTCAGCTTCATACGTTATACAACATATGTTCTTTTCATATGTTATACTACATCTGTTCTGCATCATACGTAATATTGCATCTGTTCTGATCTACATCACACGTTATACTGCATCTGTTCAATTCTGCATTATACTTTATACTAAATTTGTTCTGCATCATATGTTACACATCCTATGTTATGTTCTGCGTCATACGTTGTGCCGCATTCTTCTCGTTTCGTATCATACGTTATACCGCTTCGCATTTGTTTTGCAAAGATACGTTGTACCGCATCTGCTTTGTTCTCGCATCATACGTTATATTGCAATTGTTTGTTTATACGTTAGATCAATTTGTTTTGATCGCACGTTATATTGCGTATGTTCGATCGTGTCAAACGTTATACAAGACCGCTCTATTCTCGCATCATACATTATACCGCATTTGTTCTAATTATACGTTATATAGTTCTGCATTTGTTCTGCACCATATGTTATATTGCGTATGTTTTGTTCTCGCATCAAACGTTATATTTGTTTCGTCGTTTCGCATCACACGTTATATCAGATTCTGTTTCTAATCATACGTTATACTCCATATGTTCTTTTCTCCATCATACGTGCTATACAACATTTGTTCTGTTTTTACATAATGTGTATACTACATCTATTCTGCATCATAAGTTACATTGCATCTGTTTTATTCTACATCATATGTTATACTGCATCTGTTTTTTTTTCTTGCATCATATGTTATACTGCATATGTTTAGTTCTTCATCAAACACTATATAGCATCTGTTCTGTTCATATTTAGTTCTTCATGAAACACTATATAGCATCTCCGTTCGCTCATATTTAGTTCTTCATCGAACGCTATATAGTATCTCGTTCGCTCATGTTTAGTTCTTCATCAAACGCTATATAAGCATCCGTTCGTTCATGTTTAGTTCTTCATTAAACGCTATATAGCATCTCGTTCGTTCATACATTATGCTACATCCGTTCTGCATCATACGTTATGTTGCATCTGTTCTGTTCTGCATCTTATGTTATACTCCATCTGTTCTGCGTCATACGTTATACTTGATCTGATATGTTCTGCATCACAAGTTATACTGCATTTGTTATGTTCATATGTTATACAACATCTGTTTTGTTATGCATCGTACGTTATACTACATTTGTTCTGTTCTGCAGCATACGTTATACTACATTTGTTTTGTTATGCATCATATTATAATGCATCTGTTCAGCTTCATAGTTGTACTGCATCTGTTTTGTTCTCCATCACACATTATACTGCATTTGTTCTATTCTTACGTTATACTGCATATGTTATGTTCATACGTTATACTGCATCTGTTCTGTTTCATATGTTATGTTCCATGTGTTTTGTTCTGCATAATATGTTATACTGCATGTGTTCTGCATAATATGTTATACTGCATGTGTTCTGCATCTGTTCTGTTCACATGTTATACTGCATTTGTTTTGTTCTGCATCATACGTTATACTGCATCTGTTCTATTCTGCATCATACGTTATAATGCATCTGTTCAGCTTCAAACGTTATAATGCATCTGTTCTTTTCATATGCTATACTACATTTGTTCTGCTTCACACGTAATATTGCATCTGTTCTGTTCTACATCACACGTTGTACTACATCTGTTCAATTCTGCATTATACATTATACTACATTTGTTCTGCATCATATGTTGTTCCTCCTTATGTTATGTTCAGCGTCATACGTTGTGCTGCATCTCTTTTGTTCTGCATCATACATTATGCTGCATTTGTTTTGCAGCAAACGTTGTACTGCATCTGTTTTGTTCTGCATCATACGTTATACTGCAATTGTTTGTTTATACGTTATACTACAATTGTTCTGTATCGTATGTTATATTGCGTGTGTTCTTTTCTGCGTCAAACATTATACTGCACTGCATCTCCTCTATTCTCGCATCATACATTACCGATCATTCTAATCATACGTTATACAATTCTGCATCATACGTTATACTGCATTTGTTTGTTCATTCGTTATACTACATTTGTTCTTCATCATACGCTATATAGTATCTCTTCTGTTCATACATTATACTACATCTGTTCTGCATCATACATTATGTTGCATCTATTCTGTTCTGCAACATATGTTATACTGCATCTGTTCTGCAACATATGTTATACTGCATTTGTTCTGTTCTGCATCGTACATTATAATGCATCTATTCAACTTTCAAACGTTAATCGCATTTGTTCTTTTCATATGCTATATTACATTTATTCTGCTTTACACGTAATATTGCATCTGCTCTGTTCTGCATCACACATTATACTACATCTTTTCAATTCTACATTATACATTATACTGCATTTGTTCTGCATCATATGCTATACTGCATATGTTTTGCTCTGCATCATACGTTATATTGCATCTCTTCTCGTTTCGCATCATACGTTATATCGTATTTGTTTTTGTAAAGATACGTTACAAATGATCCTGCTTTGTTCTACATGATACGTTATACTGCATTTGTTTGTTTATATGTTATACTGCATTTGTTCTGTATCATATGTTATGTTGCGTATATTCTTTTCTGTATCAAACGTTATACTGCATCTATTCTGTTCTGCATCATACATTATACTGCATCTGTTCTGTTCTGCATCATACATTAAAATGCATCTGTTCAGCTTCATACGTTATACTGCATATGTTCTTTACATATGTTTTACTACATCTGTTCTGCATCATACGTAATATTGCATATGTTCTGTTCTGCATCACACGTTATACTGCATCTGTTCAATTCTGCATTATACTTTATACTACATTTGTTCTGCATCATATGTAATACTTCCTATGTTATGTTCTACGTCATACATTGTGCTGCATCTCTTCTGTTCTGCATCATACGTTATACTGCAATTGTTTGTTTATACGTTATACTGCATTTGTTCTGTATCATATGTTATATTGCGTATGTTCTGTTCTGCGTCAAACGTTATACTCCATCTGCTCTATTCTGCATCATACATTATACTGCATATGTTCTAATCATACGTTATACAGTTCTGCATCATATGTTATATTGCATATTGTCTGTTATGCATCAAACGTTATACTGCATCTGTTATGTTCTGCATCATACATTATATTGCATTTGTTATGTTCAAAGATAATGGAGAGTACACAAGTCAATCTGAAGCTAGTGAGGGAGAGGAAGAATTTGAAAGTGGAGAAGAGTTGGAGGTCATGAGGGAGACTTGTTAATGATTAGGAGGTTGCTGGGTAGTCAATTAAAGCCTTTGGATGAGAGTCAAAGAGAGAACATTTTCCACACTAGATGTTCTATCGACGGGAAGGTATGCATGGTGATTATTGATGGAGGGAGTTGTACCAATGTGGCTAGTGCTAGGTTAGTGTCAAAGCTAAATTTAGCCACTAAAACACATCCTAGACCATACAAACTTCAATGGCTTAGTGAAGATGGTGAGGTACAAGTAAGGCAGCAAGTAGAAGTGGATATTGCAATTGGGAAATACAAGGATAAGGTGTTATGTGATGTAGTTCCAATGGAGGCCAGCCACATACTTTTGGGGAGGCCTTGGCAATTTGATACTGTAGAGCCATTCATGATGGCTATTCCAACAAGATCTCTTTTATGCACCAAGATAAAAATTATACTCAAACCATTGAGCCCTAAAAGAGGTGTGTGAGGATCAAGTGAGAATGAGAGAAAAATAAGAAGAGAGAGGAAGAGTGAAAACACTTGAGAGAAGAAAGAGTGAAAAGAGAAAAGAGTGAAACAGAAAAGAGTGAAACACTTGAGGGCAAACACCTTTGTTTAGTAAGAGAAAAGGAGGTAAAGAGGGTGCTTTGCACAAGACAACCCCTTTATATAATGTTTTGTCAAAGTCAAATTTTGTATGCTAACCAATTTGATAAGTCTGAATTACCTTCTTGTATTAAGTCTCTTTTGTAGGATTATCAAGATATTTTTCCAGCAAGTGTACCTGATGGCTTGCCACCATTGAGGGGATTGAGCATCACATTGATCTCATTCCAGGAGCTTTACCCAATAGGCCCCCAGATAGAAGCAACCCACAAAGAGACTAAAGGAGATTGAAAGATTGTGGTTAACTACCATGAGCAAGTTTATTG
Source organism: Hylodesmum podocarpum (assembly GCA_026586105.1). Classification (NCBI taxonomy): domain Eukaryota; kingdom Viridiplantae; phylum Streptophyta; class Magnoliopsida; order Fabales; family Fabaceae; genus Hylodesmum; species Hylodesmum podocarpum. The sequence continues at coordinate 35,262 of JALJEV010001030.1, forward strand.
GCAAGTTTGTTGTGGTATACTTTGATGATATTCTTATATATAGCACTAGTCTTGATTTACTTGTTGAGCATTTGCAATCTGTTTTGAATGTGCTTAGAAAAGAGAAATTGTATGCCAATCCTGAAAAAATGCATCTTTTATTCTGATCATGTGGTATTCTTGGATATGTTATTAGCGCTAAAGTGGGTACAAGTAGATGTGGAAAAGGTTAAGGCCATCCAAGAATGTCCAACACCTAAGACTATGAGTGAGGTGAGGGATTTCATGGCTAGCAAGTTTCTATAGGAGTTTTGTTAAAGATTTTAGTACCTTGGTCGCACCTATAAATGAAGTTACTAAGAAAAAACATAGATTCAAGTGGGGTGAAAAACAAGAAGAGGCATTTGTTGCTCTTAAGCATGAATTAACTAATGCACCCATTCTTGCTATGCCTAATTTTTCAAAATCATTTGAGGTTGAGTGATGATGCATCCAATGTGGGTATTGGGGTCGTTTTATTGCAAGAAGGACATCCAATTGCATATTTTAGTGAAAAACTAAGTGGCTCAGCCTTAGCTATTCAACCTATGATAAAGAATTATATTCTTTGGTTAGAGCTTTAAAGACTTGGCAACATTACCTTTTACCCAAAGAGTTTGTCATTCATAGTGATCATGAGTCCTTAAAGTACTTAAAAGGACAGGGTAAGCTTAATAAAAGACATGCTAAGTGGGTAGAATTTCTAGAGCAATTTCCATATGTCATCAAATATAAAAAAGGGAAAGGGAATGTAGTTGCTTGATGCACTTTCTAGGAGGCATACATTACTTTACTGTACTTGAAACTAAATTGTTTGGTCTTGAATCTTTGAGGATATGTATGAGATAGATGTGGACTTTGCTAAAATTTTTGCTGCATGTGAAAAATTATCCGAAATGGTTACTATAGGCATAATGGATTTTTGTTTAAAGCAAATAAATTGTAAAAAGTGCCTATAGGTCCATAAGAGAGTCTTCAGGAGTGAATCACATGAAGGGGGTTTAATGGGACATTTTGGGGTTCTAAAGACTTTTGAAATTTTGCAAAAGAATATTTTTATGGCCACATATGAAGCGTGATGTGCAAAAATTTTGTGATCCTTGTATTGTTTGTAAAAAGGCTAAATCCAAAAGTTAAGCCTCATGGATTATATACTCCCTTTTCTAAGATGGCACATTTCCACCTGCAAAGGTAGATGATGCTTGTCACGTGGCTGACTTGTTCTTCAAGGAGATTGTGGAGACTCCATGGATCGTCTAGGAGCATTGTAAGTGATGAGACAAGAATTCCTAAGCCACTTTCGGACCTCATGGGTAAGATTACTAAATTGTTATTTTCTACTACTTGTCACCCACAAACAGATGGTCAAACCGAGGTAGTCAACAGACATTAGGAACATTGCTTAGAACTACTTTAAAGAAAAATATTAAGTCTGGGAAGCATGTTTACCTCATGTTGAGTTTGCTTATAATAGCTATCCATACCACAACTAATTGCTCTCCTTTTGAAATTGTGTATGGATTTAATCCTCTAACTCCTCTTGATTTACCGCCCATGCCTAACATTTCTAAGTTTAAGCACCAAGAAGCACAGCAAAGCTAAATATGTGAAGAAGTTGTATGAGCAAGTGAAGGCTCAACTTGAAAAGAAGAATGAGAGCTATGTGCTGGGGATAAGCTAACAAAGGAAGAAAAAGGTGGTATTTGAACCCGGTGATCGGGTTTTGGGTACACAATGGGGAAGGAAAGGTTCCCAGAACAAAGAAAGTCAAAACTTCAACCGAGGGGAGATGGTCCATTCCAAGTGTTAGAGAAGATCAATGACAATGCATATATAATAGATATACCCGGTGGAGTACAATATTAGTACTACTTTTAATGTATCCGATTTGTCCCTTTCGGTGCATTGATGTAGTTTTGGATTTGAGGTCAAATCCTTTCTCAAGAAGCGAGGAGCCGGGACATCAAGACCCAAGAGAAGAATCAAAATCAAGACCCAATCCATGAAATGATTGGACCCATGACTAGGTGCGTATCTCGGTAAAGGCCCAAGAAGCATTACAACCCAAAAATGGCCCATGTGCTCGAGACCGAATTGTTAGCGCTCCAACAAACGCAGTAAGCCGATAACATGTATAGCCTCGTCGTGATCAGAGGCCCATTTATTTTGTAATAGACTTTAAAATAAATAATTTCGTACAAGGTCCATTTACTTATAGGCCCATTTCGTATTAGATAAACTTAATTAGTATTAAAATTATAGAATCGTGGAACGAGAGATCATTATTCAATTTGATATTTTTACAGCTTAAGCTCGTTAGGGTTCTTCCTTGCATCCTCGATCTTATCAGAATTCTTCGATTCTTGTGTGGCGATCATCCTTGGTTTATCAAACATTCTTGTTTGACGACTTTCCCTTTTTTCATATCTATCTTTATTTGTTATTTTTCATATTTATTATATAAAATAGTTCTCAATTTCAGCCGCCTTCAAACCCTAATTCTCAAACGTCGAGTATTTTATTAAATCAAGTTAGCATCATACATTATACTTGATTTGTTATGTTCAATCATGTTATACTCGCATCTGTTTCTGTTCTCATATGTTATACCGCATCGCTTTGTTATATATCATACGTTATACTACATTTGTTTCGCTATACATCATACGTTATATCGATTCTGTTCAGTTTCATACGTTATACCGATCTGCTTTGTTCGCATCATACGTTATACCGCATTTGTTTGTTTATACATTATACCGAATTTGTTCCGTATCATATGTTATGTTGCGTATGTTCTATTTCCGATCAAACGATATACTACATCGGCTTCTATTCTCGCAGAATCGTTATGTTCTCGCATCATACGCATAAATGCATCCGTTCTCTTCATACGCTATAACCGTGATATGTTCTTTTCATATGTTATACTACATATGCAGATCGATGTAATATTGCATCTCGTTTCGTTCAGATCAAGACGTTATACCGCACTGGCTCAATTCTCGTATTATGCATTATATGCATTTCTCAAGATCATAGGTTGTTAATCGCGACACGTTATGTTCTCATGGGCCATACGCTGTAATCGCGATCTTCTCGTTTCTACATCATACGTTATACTACATTTGTTTTGCAAAGATACGTGTACTGATCTATTTTGTTCTCGCATCATAAGTTATTGGCATCGCATTTGTTCCAGATCATATGTTGTTTGGCAGATGTTTCGTTTCGCGATCGCATTTTTATAATGCATCCGTCATTTCATACGCGCACGTATAACGCTTCTTTTCATATGTTACACTACATCCGTTTCCGCATCATACGTTTAATATTGTGACCGTTTCCGGTTTTACATCGACGCTATATCAGACTGCTCAATTTCGTATTATACTTTATACTACATTTGTTCTCAGATCATATGTTATCTTTTGCGATTACGTTAGGCCAGATTCTTCTCGCTTTCGACGTCGCTATAATCGCAATTGTATTGCAAGATACGTTGTATTGCATCCGCTTTGTTCGTGATCACATGCTAAGTATCATAATTTTGTTGGTACGTTTATAATCAGACGTTCAGATCATGTTATATTGTCTATGTTTTGTTCTCATACAAACGTTATAACAAGATATGCTCTATTCTCAGATCATACATTATATCAGATCTGCTCTAATCATACGCTAAGGCTACCCATCATGTCGTTATAACGATTGTTTGTTCACACGCTTATACCGCATGTGCTTCGCACCATATGTTATATTCCATTTGTTCTGCTTTTGCATCAAATCGCTATATTCCGCTTCCGATCAGCATGTTATATAGATCCGTTTCAATCATACGTTATACAGCTCTCAGATCATACATTATACTCCATCTGTTTCCGTTTCTACATCATATGTTATACAACATTTATTCTTGCTTTTACATAAATATGTATAATACAATCGTTTCGCATCATAAGTTATAATTGATCTGCTTTTTTCTACATCACATGCTATATAACGCTTTTTTTTTTTCATCATGCTATATTGCATATATTTTGCCTTTCATCATACAATTAGTAGTACCGCTATCATATACATTATAATTAGATGCTTTTGCATCATACATTATGTTGCATCTCGTTATGTTCTCAGATCACAAGTTATACCGCATTTGTTATGTTCATATGTTATACTACATC
>JALJEV010001031.1:0-29085 GCA_026586105.1 Hylodesmum podocarpum
AATTAATTTATGTAAATAACTACGTATATTAAAAACATAGTTAAAATGTTTACTAAAATTTACATAAAAATGTGCATCTTAATCGTTCTTGTTATAATTTAATTAGGAAGAAAAACGTAATTCAAACCAGTTTGTTATCTTATAACAATCTTGTTAAGAAATTTGACAAAATCACGATTCGCTTTTTTAAATAAAAACGTAGCAGAAAAATAATTTTACCGTTTGACGTTTTTATTACTATTTGACATTTTGAACGTTATTAAATATTTTCGATTCTTGTAAATTCACTATTTTAATTATATTATCATCTGTGGATAATTTTGTTCTATATTTCTTATGAGAAATATATTAAGATTTAATATATAAAAATTATATATTGTTACACATGAGAATTTACTTATTCTAAAAATATACATTTTTGGAAAAATTTAATTATTTTCTCAACGGTTGTACACGCAGCATGTTGAAAAATTAAAACAACAAGGGAAATCAAAGGGAATATGAACCATAATATGTAGAATTAGGAGTAGGATAAATAAATATACAGGTTGAATGAAACACTAAGTATAACAAATTTTCTCGTAAATAAAATACGCGTAAAAAACATCTAGAAAATTTATATAAAACAATCTGTGAACCATAAAATTATGGTTAAATAATTTTTGAAATCCTTGTAATTTTGTCTTAATTATGACATAATCATACATGGTATTGGAAGATTGGAATTAGAATCATAATATTTAAAAGAGAAATTAAGGTTTTAAGTCATTTTAAAACCTTAAAATTTAGTAACTTTTAACTTGTTATTGTGTGAATTTGTGCACAATTTGTCTTGTTTGATTATAAAATAATTAAAGAAGCATGAAAAGGATAAAATAAATATGCAAAGAAAGCTTAGAAGAAAGCCATTGAAGTTGAAGAATTTTGCAACCAAAATATCAAAATTGGAAAATTAGTAATTTTTAGCCACCTTTGTCATTTTGTTAAATTTTTGCACATTGGATTTCAAAAGCAATCAAACCACATGGTTATGAATGAGAATGCAAGGAAGAAAAGTCTAAATTGGCAACTAGAAAAGTCCAAATTGGCAACTACATAAGGAAGGAAGACTAAGTCCAACTTTTTACAAATGTTTTTAATGACTAAATGACAAAATTGGACCATTTTGCTTTGTTTTATCTAACCTTCACGTGAGAATTGTTGTGGCAGCCATCAAGCATCTAGAAACAAAGACCAAGTCCAGGATAAGATGCATTGAATTCAAATTCAAAGAAAGGTCAAAACTTGTCTTGTTATTTAATGATTTAGTTACTTTTAAAGTAACTAAATACTTAAGGAAACCAAATTTTATCTAACCAACTAGTTACATGCTTATTTTATTAATTTTTTTCAACTATATATACAGCAAGGTGTGGGCAGTTTTTCACATCCAAAAACGTGGCACACTTGCCCAAAATCACCCAAAATCTCTTGGTTTTAATCTTGCAAAACCGTAAGCTCTTTTGGCACCATTTCAAGAATTTTTCCTAAAATTTCTTCACCTTTTACTCTAGCCTTTTTCACATGACTTTGAGAGGTGAGTGATACCAAGCCCTTTAAACCTTCAAAAGCTTTCTCAAAGTTTTTCCAAAGAGTGGCCAAAAGAAATCAAGGTAAGGGAAGTTTTCAAATTCTTTAGGTTTTCAAAGTTTCTAAAGGTTCTAAATTACTAAACTTTGTGAAATTTTATGTTTTAAAGCTTCTAAACTCTTTTCTATTTTAATCTTTACATGAAAACTTATTTCTGAATAAAGTTATAAGATTCTAATTAGGAGGCTCTGCCACCTTACTTGAAACTTATAATTTTATTTCAAGCTTTCCCTAAAACTCTAATGTTATGAAGATTTTTAACGATTTTAAAGAATAATTTGAAAACTTATTTCTAAAGAATGTTTAACCTGATTTTCAGTTGTTTTGAACCTTAAAATCTTTTGACCAAGGGGTATCAATTACTAAAATAGAATGGGCAGCAACTAAAAGTAATTAAAAAGTCACCTAATAATTAAAAACGTTAAAATTCTAAATTTATAACGGTTAATTTTCTTATGCTTTGAACTATGATGTTTTGTGTTGTGGAATTTGATTATGATTTGGATAGTGTTTGAATATATTTTTTTGACTTGGATGATCTATTCTATGGTTTTGAATGATGTTTGAGATAGTGATTAATTGTTATATTATGCACGTTGATGACTTGTGGTGTGAATTTTGACGGTTTGGACTATAAAATATTAATAAGTTACGTAAGATATAATTATAGATTGGTCTTGTAATAACCATTAGTTGGTACCTTTTTGTTTGATATTTTGAAAAAGGAGGATAAGATTTCATTCATTCATGCATGCCTCAAAAGAGGTGACCTCGGTTAGAGGTGCAGATAATAAACTTATTCTGTGCGTCTAGGCGTGATGCTAGACTTGGGGGATTTTTATGGTGAGAATTCATTTAACTCATGATGATCACATGTTTGTTTATGAGATTCTGTGCACCACTGTGGAATCCCAACTGGTAGGTAAGTTTTACGATGATGATGTGTATATTATAGTTATCACAATATTACGTACTCTTGTAACGTTTTGTGAATAATATTTGATGTATGTTTATGTTAAGACTTATGTGATGTGCTCTTAATAATGGTGACGTTTTCTTTGGAAATATAAAGTGTTTTAAAATTTTCATTCAAAGAAATCTAAAGGAAGCAAACCTTTTCAAAATAAATAAATAAATAAAAGAATACAATGAAAAGTATTTTATTGACGACAAAACGGGGTGTCACATACTGTTCTTGCTGGATTTTGGGTGGTCCAAGCTCAGCTCGGCCTTGAGAAATCCGGCGGCGTGAGAGTTTGGATCCCTCTTTGGTATGTGTGAGAAATTTAGGTTTAATTTCGTGTGTCATTTTAGATCCTCTATCTTCATTTATGGGGATCATAATTAGGGCTTTATCTTCGTGGATTTTCTGGGGAAGATTGCTTCAGGCGCAGGAATCCTGAGATTTTAGGAGGGAGATATGTTCCAGATTTATTCTGTTAAGATTGGGTCATGCTCACCAAACGGCCAAGGACGTGAGCTCGGCTCGAAGGTGATGAGCTCGGTGCTCATCCCCAAATTTCCGGTACATCAGCCCCCCGAGCTCAGGCCAGAGTGTTCGAGTGGCTTGAGTTTAAGTCATAAGGTTGATCTTCCAATGTCAAACGTCGGGAACCCGCGTAACGGTTTGTGCGCATTTATTCGTCATTGATTTTTATTATTATTTTTTAATTAAGTCTTAGTGGGCTATTACGGGCTTTGGCGGTTACGGTTTCTCGGTAACCGCCCCCTCTAACGGCTCATTTTTGGTTTTAAAGAAACCTTCACGCTTGTTGCTTCATTTCTTGCTTTCGTTTTTCCGCTACAATCTCTCTTCTTGTTGGTGATTTCTTTCTGGTGCGTTCCTTCGTGCTTGGAATCTACCAGTGTTCTTCTCTCGCTTCTTGCTTGGGTCCGGTTCGGATTGGAGTGCTCGTTTTTGCACCTTGCCCTCTTCGCGTTCGTTTCGATAGGTGTGTCTTCTTCAAACTCTTCTGCTACTCGTAGTGGGGAGAGTTTGATTCCTGTCTCCATGGCGGGCTCAGAGCCTGAGTCTGTGAGGGCGTCTTCTTCCTCCGCGGCATCGGTTGCAAAAGCTTTTGCTGGGCTGGGCACCGATGCCGTCACTGCCGAGGCCTCCCCTGTTGAGGCCGGGGCATGTTCTGCCGGCGAGGCCGTGGAGTTATCTAGCGATGACATCCCCTCTGGCAACGCTGGGGAAGGGATGGCGAGAGAGGCCGAGCCCGACCTCGTTATTCCATCCATCCAAATTCCGCGAGCCCGATTTTTCGTGGCTTCGGGGGAGGTTCTCGACCTTGCTATTTCTTACGACAAAGGCGGAGAAGATCCAAGCACTTGTCGATAGTTATGACTTCGTGAAGGAGGAGTACGCTGGGGTGGTAAAGTTTAGGACTTGAAGGAAACGCCAGAGAGTTCATACTCGGACCCTGGTGGATGGTCGGTATGCCATTACTGTTTATGAATATATGTTTAGGGAGTACGGTCTACTCTTCCCACTGAGTCAGTGTGAAACCGAGGTCTTGTCGTTCCTCAATGTGGCCCCTATTCAGTTTCATCCCAACAGCTGGGGCTTCCTTCGTGCCTTCGAAATTTTGTGTTAGTTTCTCGGTGTCAAGCCGAGCTCTCGTGTCTTCCTTTAGCATTATCAACTCAAGCACGGTCCCAAGGTGAGATGGGTCTCTCTCAGTAGTTCGCGTCCATGGGGAGGTCTTCTTATTTCATATGTCCAATCCTACAAGAAATTTAATGATCGGTACTTCAAGTTGACCCCAGCCAACAACAGACGGTCAAAACCTTCTTCTTGAAGGATAATTTGGAGCCTGCCTCTCCGCGGGGAGTAGGAGTTCGCCACTCTCGGCGACGACCCTGGGAGATCGAGGCTACCAAGGCGAGGTTGGACAAGGAGGCGACCGAGCTTGAGCTCGCTGCGGCCAAGGCTAAGGTGGAGAAGTTCGGGCTCGAGCTCGTCACTATGACAGCCGATATGGAGGAGCTCTGAGGTAAGCTTACTTCGGCTAGGGACCGAGCTGTTGCTTCAGAGCTGAAAGTTTTACAACTGGAAGAGAAGATAGCGCTGACCGAGAAGGCCATGGAGCAGCAGAAGGCCAGGATGGGATAGTTGGAGGAAGCTGTTGTGTCCAACTTCTGCGTAGGCTTCGACGGAGTCGTCAGGCAGGCCTACTATCTGGCTCCTACCCTTACTCCAGACTCCTTTGACTATGTCAAGGATGTAGTGGACGGGGAGTGGGTAGACCGTCCCGAGTGACCTCGGTCAAATTTCTTCTATTAGCTTTTCATGTCTGCATTTTCTCCTTTTTTATTTCGCCGACCTCGAAGTCGGCTTTTGGGTTGTAACTAAGTCTGTTTTTGGCCGTACAATGTTTACTCTCGCGATCCTTTAACCATCACCGTACTTATCTTTGCTTTGTATTATCCTCAGCTTGCTCATTTTGAATACCTTTCTGTATGTTGTTTGTTTTGACCGACCTCCAACGGGTCCTTGGTCCGCGTGCTCGGTTTGGCGTAGGCCGAGCGATATGAGTAATTTAACGCCTTGAGAAGGGGACGCGATGTCTCCCTAACTCGGTCTATCTGCATGAAGGACATAGTGTCTTGTGGAGGGGACGCGATGTCTCCCTAGCTCGGTTCTGCCGAGGAAGATGAAAGACTTGGTGTTTTGCGGAGGGGACGCAATGTCTCCCTAGCTTGGTTCTACCGAGCACGATGAAAGACTTGGTGTCTTACAGAGGAGACGCGATGTCTCCCTAGCTCGGTTCTGCCGAGCACGATAAAAGACTGGGTGTCTTGTAGAGGGGACGCGATGTCTCCCTAGCTCAGTTCTGCCGAGCATGCTGAAAAGGTATAGTTGAGTGGTTAAATCATACTTTATTGATGCTAATTTGTTGCCTCGTTAATAAAACCTTTCCCGGGAAAATCCTCCTTAGGGAAAAACCCGGGCTTAGGAAAAAGAGTACACCTCTATTACAAAAAACATAAGCGAGTCGTTGGACTTTATTGAATTGAAAAGCTACAAAGGGCAACGAGCTAACTGAAGTAGGGCTTCAGATGATTGGCGTTCCAAGTTCTCGGGATTAGACGCCCTCCCATTTCCTGTAACTTGTAAGAGCCATTTTGATGATTCTCGAGGATGCGAAAGGTGGGGTCCCGTTGGCGGCGAGTTTGCCATGAGCTCGATCTCGCCTCGGCCTCCCTGGTCTTTCTCCGCACGAGGTCTCCTTGGATGAAAGATCGTCCCTGACGCGTGGAATTATAGCGGCACGCCGTCGCAGATTTTGTGGCTAATTCCCTTACCCAATCCTCTTCTCGAATTTCTTCAATGAGGTCGAGCTCTTCTTTGAGGGCGGTCTCATTATTGGAAGCTGTGTATGTCAGTCTCCTCCATGAGGGTTCGCCTACTTCTACTGGTATCATGGCGTCGAATCCGTAAGTGAGGCGGAAGGGTGTTTCGCTTGTCGAGGATTGAGGAGTGCAATGGTACCCCAATAGTACACTCGGCATCTCCTCAACCCAGTCTCCTTTAACTTTTCCTAGCTTCTTCTTCAACTCATTGAGCATGACCTTGTTGGCTGCTTCAACTTGTCCATTCGTTTGAGGGTGCTCCACCGATGATGTCCTATGTTGGATACCGAGCTGGGATAAGAATGCGCAGAACCCGACATCGTTGAATCGCTCTCCCATTGTCAGGACTGACTGCCGTGAGGTATGCCATGTCGGCAGATTATGTGCCTCCAAACGATTTTTGAACCCGTTTGGCGGATATCGTGGCTATGTGTTCGGCCTCAATCCACTTTGTGAAGTAGTCGATGGCCACAAGTAAGAACTTGGTCTGCCTCTGTGCAGGTGGGAATGGGCCGAGAATGTCCATCCCCCAAAGGGCGAACGGCCAAGGTGATGAGATGACATGGAGCTCGATCGAAGGTGCAGCTGGCAAGGAACCGTGCTCTTGACACTTCTTACAGCTCCTGACATAGTCTTTAGCGTCCTTTTTCATTGTGGGCCAGTAGTACCCGGCTCGGACTAGGCGGGCCGACATGTTCCTGGCTCCTGAATGCATGCTACAAATGCTGGTGTGGAGCTCGTCCATCACGTACCTGGCTTGGTCTTTGGTTAAGCATTTCAACAAAGGGATAGAAGAGCCTCTTCGGAACAATTCTTGATCTCGCAGCACATAGTAAGAGGCTTGATGACGCAACTTTTGGGCCTCATTCTTGTCGTCAGGCAAGACGTTGTCCTGCAGGTATGACACAATTGGGGTCATCCATGAGCTCGATTCGATGCTAATCGAGCTTACCTCATCCCTGTCCCAGCTCGGGGAGACGAGTACCTCTTGGATAATGGAGTGGTGTTGTCCTCCTCAAGTGCATCGCGCCTTTGGACAAGATGTCGGCTCTATCGTTTTGTTCACGAGGGACATGGATGATCTCGAATTTGGCAAAGTGGGAGATCATGCCTTTTACTCGATGATAGTATTGTTGCAGTAGGGGCTCTTTGGCTTGGAACTCGTCCCTGACTTGAGAGGTGACTAGTTGGGAGCCACTTAAGCATTTTAGGTGTCGGACTCCCATGTCCCGAGCTAACCCGAGACCGCCGCAGGGCCTCATACTCGCTTGATTGTTAGAGGTCGGGAACGAGAAGCGTATAGCTTGTTCCAAAACGAAATCGTCTGGTCCTTCCAATATGACCCCTGCTCCACTCCCTTTCTTGTTAGATGAGCCATCCACTCTCAGTGTCCAGGATAACTCGCGTTCCCCGATTTCGGGTAATTCGTTAATGAACTCGGCCCAGAACGGGCTTTCATGGGACCTGCTTCAACCGGAGTCCGAACTCGGATAGTTCTACAGCCCAGGTTGTCATGCGACCTGCAAGGTCGGGTCGTTGCAAAATCTGCCTGATCGGATAGTCCGACCTCACAATTATATCATGGCTTTGAAAATAATGTCATAGTCGGCGAGCAGTGAAGATGAGGGCAAGCACTAGTCTCTCTATTGTCTGATATCTTGTCTCAAAGAGGCCGGGAGTGTCCGCTCACAAAGTATACCGTTGTCTAGACTTTGTCAATTTCCTTGACCAAGACCGAGCTGATTGCAACTTCGGAAACCGCTAAGTAAACATATAACGACAATTCGGGAGATGAGCTGGTCAAGGTTGGCAGGGCCGCTATTTGTGTTTTGAGCTTGTTGAATGCAGAGGCGCATTCATCATTCCATTAGAAGCGGGCCGAACGTTTCAACAGTGTGAATAGGGGTCTGCTGTGCTCGGCCAACTTAGGTAGGAATCGAGATAAGGCGGCTAGGCGTCCGTTGAGCCTTTGTAGATCTTTCAGACAGGTCGGGCTAGGCATGTTGGTGATGGTTGTGCACTTGTCCGGGTTGGCCTCAATTCCTCTCTGAGAGATCATGAAGCCAAGGAATTTGCCTGCTCCCACGCCGAAGGCGCACTTTTCTGGGTTCAACCGGATTTGGTGTCGGCTTACCTCTGCAAATATTTCTTTGAGGTCGGCGGCATGTTGGGCATGGGTTTTAGACTTGACCACCATGTCATCCACGTAAACCTCCATATTACGTCCGATCTGAGCGCTGAAGACCTTGTCCATCAATCTTTGATAGGTGGCCCCTGCATTTTTAAGGCCGAAGGGCATAACTTGATAGCAATAGTTGGTCGTGGCCGACATGAACACGGTCTTCGGCTCGTCTGGAGGATACATTGGTATCTGATTGTAGCCTGAGTAAGCGTCCAAGAAGCTGAATGCTTTGTACCCGGCTGTGCTATCTACTAACCGGTCAATGCTGGGTAGGGGGTAGGTGTCCTTGGGGCAAGCTTTGTTTAAGTCAGTGTAGTCCGTGCACATCCACCACTTCCCATTTTCCTTTTTCACCATCACAACGTTGGCCAACTGATGAGTCATTATTTTGATCATTTTCTCTGCATTTATTATATCCTAATACAGCACGATTAAGAATCAATTAGTATGATTTAATGTATTTATGAGTTTAGACTCATTTTGACTTTAAATGATAAATTTGGTCTAATTCGTTATTGTTATTCAGATTTGACAAGGTTTACTAAACTGAGCATAACTTTCACCACAGACCTCTGATTGAGCTGTATTTTATATCAAATTAAAGAGGACTCAAAGATCTACAACATTTATGAAGACATAAAGTTCCCAGTCGGAGTGTATCTGGTGTAAAAATGTCTTTGAATGCAGCATATGAACTGTTATGAAAATTCCAGCATTTAAGGATTTGACAAGTCTCGGTAAAATAGGCATAACTCCCTCTACAGATCTCCGTTTGAGCTCCACTTTATATCGAATTAAAAAGGATTGACAGAGCTACAAAAGTCATGAAGACATGAAGAGCCAATTCGGATTGCATCTTGGGTGAATATGGCCTTGAAATTGGACCACGAAGTCTGGACGGGAATTTCAGCAATTAGGCTATGTAAATCATGCAATTAATTCTTTTTCTTGTTTTGCTGTATGTGGGAATCGAACATGAGACCCTTTTTCACTTAAATTGGCATGTGCCCTGCACATGAGGGCTGTCCAATTGTAATTAAAAGGGGCTGGACAGAGGCATTCCCGAATGGACACAATTCTGCAGTTTTTCATTTTATAGTTTTAGGTTTAGGTTTAGGTTTTGGGTTCTCTCTTTTAGTTTTCCTCTTCTCTGTTTTTGCATCTTCTTCCATTATTGTCTAGATCTGCAATCTCATTTTCTAGCCAATGAATTCATCAACTTTGTCTTCTCCTTCCTTATTCTAATTTCAATTGCTAATTGCTTTGTTATTCCAATTCATTTTGGTATTCCAATTGGTTTACTACACTTGCATTCAATTCCATTTCGCAATTCGTTTTTTTAATTTATTTTACCGCACTTCCATTTTACTGCACTTGCTGTCCAATTACTGCACTTGCTATCCAATTACTGCATTTGAATTACTCGCACTTATCGCATTTTCCTTTCAATTCGAATTTAATGGAAGTTTAATTTTGAAGGATTAGTCTTCTTGAATTGGATTGCAATGAAGCTATGAGGTTTCTGTTTTGTATGTTTATGCTCTGTTAGTGCTTGATTCTTCATCAATTATTTCAATGCTAAATGCCCCAATTGCTGTCCATGCTTAATGTTTCAGTTAATAGGCAAATTGTTTATCTTTTCATGCTTAATGAGTTGATTCATAATTTGCTGGAAATGAAATGATTGATGTGTGTGGATGCTTAATTCGCATAAGGAAAACCTAGAGTTAGTTTTCGCTTAGTTAATTAACTCGGGTTGGATTGAGAGTTGAGTAAATTGAGCAAGTGTTTTGATTAATTTTCGCTTAGTTAATTAATCATGTAACCAAGGATAAATGAAATTGCAATCTAATCAAGAGGCTAATCCTACTTTAATTCTTGTTAATTTCTCTGTTTTATAATTCTGTTTTCACAAACAAAAAAACCCCCCACTTTTGTTCTAAACTTGATAGAAATTTGAGTGATGGTCCTTGAGAGAGACGATCTAGGAGTCACTTCCTAGTACTACATATTAATTGTATTAATTTGTGCGAGTGCGACCTCGTATCAAATTTTGGCGCCGTTGCCGGGGATCATCGATTTCTATCAAAGAGTGTGTTCTATCATGTGTTGAGTTGTGATGTGTTGTGTAGTGTGTTGTTCTGTTAGTGTGTGTTGTGTTCTGTTTTAGTTGTGTCATTTCGTGAGTGTGTGTGATTCTTTGTTTTTGTTTTAGTGTTGTGTTGAATTTTCATTTTGCTGTTAGTTTGTGTGTTTGCTGTTAGTATTGTGTGTTTGCTGTTAGTCTTGGCATTCTGCATCATCTGCATACTGCATCATTTTCGTTGCTGCATTTTGTTTGTTTTTCTGCATGTATATACTGCATTTTGTGAATCTGTTAGTGTGTCAATTAGTGTCTTGTTAGTATTAGTTAGTATTTGTTTTGTGCTATGTGAATCTGTGGTGTCCTGTGTTATAGTGTGTTTCAATTTTCTGTCATGTGTTCTTGAATAAATCTGTTCTGCAATCTGCATGATTCTGTATTGCATTGTTTTCGTTTTTGCATACTGCATCATTGGGTGGCTGCATTGTGTTTTCTACATCTTGCTGTCATTGTTGCATAGTTGTTCTGCACTTTGCTGTGATTTTAGTAGTTGCACTTTGCATTTTCTGTACTGCATCATCTACATTTGCTGCATCTATTTTTCTGCTGTCATATGAATATTGCATTCTGTTTTTGTTTCTGTTTCTGCATTCTGTGAATTAGGTGCATGCATTCTATTTCTGCATAAGCTGTCATCATTTGTTCTGCATGTTGCATAGTTGGTAGTTGCTGTCATGAGTAGCTGTTCTGTAAACTCTGCTGTCATGAGTTTCTGCTGTCATATATAATGCATTCTGTTTCTGCATATTAGTCTATTATTGCTGCACTCTTAGGTTGTTGTCATCTTGCATTTGCTATTTTAGTTGTTGCCTAGTGATATCCTGCATCAGTTTCTGCATTCTTCACTGCATTTGCATCATTTCATGCTGCTAGTTGCTGTCAAGAGTTGCTGTTGCTGAATTTTTATTTTTCTCTGCTGTCATGTGAATCATAGCTACTGCATGCATTCATATTCTTGCATTCCTTACATCAAATTCACATTTTGGGTTTGCTGTTACTGCATCTGCACTTAATTTCTGTTGCATGTTGTTGTGCGTTCTGCACTTAATTTCCTTTCCTCTTTCTGCTGCATCTAATTGATCTTTGCTGTCACTTGCAGTTGCAACATCATTTCTTGCATAAATTCTTGGTTGAATCCTGGATGAGTTCTTGTTGCTGCACATTACACTTGTTTGTTGTCAAGTTTTACTGCACTTGACACATGATTTCCCTTATTTCTTGCATTAATACTTGCTGTCATGATCAATTAGGCTTGTTGTCCATGTCAATTCTGCATTCTTTTTCTGTTCTGTTGCACCTAGCATGATATTCCTTTGCTGCTACAAGTCTTGCTGGAATCATATTAGTTTGCTGTCAAATTTTTTAAAAAAAAAAGAAAATAAATTCTGCTGCATTCCATTTGTGCCTCTGCTGTCATAAATCTCTGCATTTTCATAGGTTTGAATCCATCAAAATTACTGCACATTGGTTTTAAAATTTTGCTGCAATTTCCTTTGTTTTCACATGGTTTCAAGTGCAGAATTATATGCCATACACTGGACATGGATGCTAGCCAATAGCCCCCGCATGTGACGTGCATATGCCATACTGAACCTATTTTATATTGATCTTGCACTGTTTTTCCTCTGCATTTCACGTTCGTGAATGGCTGTTTGAAAAGAAATTTGTATGCCACATGCGTTGTCCATTCATTACTGTGAGTTAAAATTGCAACATGCGTGAAACAATGGCCATCGTGAACGAGATCATGGGGCAAAGCATGAACAAGATCTTGCGGGCCAACATGAACAAGATCGGGCCAACATGAACAGTGTCGCGGGCCATCACAGTGAATAGTAACTCATTTTTCCAATTAATTGTGATTTTCGGTTTTGATAGCTAGAGTTGTTATTTTTGCTTAAAATTTTTATTTTTTAACTGGTTTAGGAAAATTTTGTTTAAAAAAAAAAAATTAACATGGATAATAGGACTATTAGGGAACTATTGCAGCGAGATGCATATTTCACTGATCCTACTACTGCAGAAGTAGGAACTTTTCATAACATACCTCAGCAGCAGTATGACCCTTATTCCTATAATCCTGGATGGAGAGATCCGATTTATCAAAGTCCACATGATTATTCCTACTCCCATCCGACACAAGATTTGCAGCAACAACAATATTTCAGTGATCCTTGGAACATACCCCAGCAGCAGTTTGACTCTTATTCCTACAGTCCCGGGTGGGGAGATCAAAGCTATCAGAGTTCATATGATTACTCTACCTTCCATCCGAGACAAGATTTACAACAACAGTCCAACCATCATGTATCACAATTTCATAATGTTGCACCACCACCAGCCCAACCGCAACCTTCGTTGCAAGAATTTATCAAGCAGTATATGCAGGTAACTGAGGACAATATTCAAGCTCTTCAGACTCTTCGAACTCAGACTAGTCAGTTATCTGATACAATTAATTTGGGCCAACCTCAAACATCCATCAATCTACCCTCACAAGAAGACTCTGATATGAATGTTAATGGTAAGATTGAGGAGGATATTACTTTGAGGTCTGGTAAGCAAATGGTGGAATCTGCACAACTGGAAAAGACAAGTTCCATGGAGGTTGTGGGTGAAAAGAAAGAGTTGCGTGAACAAGAGTTTAAAGAACAAGACATGGATGAGAGAAGAGTGACAGATAAACAAGAGAAGGAATCTTGTGATGATTTAATTGTTTATGTTAATCCTTCCTTTGTTTATGCTGATACTAATTTAACAGGTGATGTAAGAGAACTCAAGGCACAAGGTGAAGCTGTTTGTGACCCTCCTTACAGAAATCCTCATGTCTTAGTACCTAGTGGAGAATTATCCATCAAGTTTCCTTGGAGCTCACACAATGAAGTATCCAAGATATCAAAACAACCACTAGGGAAGATTTCTTTATCATTTGATACTCTTTCTAACTGCAAATTGAACAACACTAACTGTTTCACTTTAAATTCTTATGGAATTATAGCCTGGACTATTATTGAGTTTGTTGATTTGAACCTCTTAGTTGTTCCTAATGACTTTTGCTCTTATGATGTTACATTTTCTTGTAGGTTGTTAGGGACGTTAACAATGGAGGATCGATTGCAAGCTCCTACACTTATTGGCGAATTAATGTCTACACACATTATAGATGGAGTAGAGAATAACCATGCTATCTTCAAACTATCTAATTCTTTACTCTCTCTTTTAAATTGTGTTGTTGATGTTGATGTTCAATATTCCATGTTCTGTGATTTGATAATAAGTGAAACATTTGAATTGATCAAAATTAATGCCAAGATTAAAATGAACAAAAGGAAGATTACAATTATGGCATTTAAATTGTTCCTACCACCACCATGCACTAATAGAACATATTTGCACCATCAATCATCTGCACTAATCAATAAAAATTTACATGTTCATGTAGATGATTGGATGATATTTGACCCAGGTGGATGTTGTTTCTTGTAGGTACTACGGGCAGATTCATGGTGAATGACCAGTTAACGCATTATCATGACAACACCATGGAATAACCCGCATCACTTTGCCGCTTTAAGCGGCCGAGGGAGTTTTCATTTCTCCCTTCACTCTTTTCCATTTTATTTATCCATCTCCTATCTATCCACCTTCTGTAATTAGGAAGAAATAAAAGTAATTAGGATTTCAATACTTGTTTTGTTACACTTGGAGATTTTGTGATTCTGGTCTGACTATTAGTATATCTGCATTATATGAATCTGAACTGGAATCAGAGCTGAGTTAATTTTTAGATTATTTTGTGGTGTTGATGTATTCCTCTGATAGATTGTGGATTATTCTGTATGGATTGGTTTTGTATTGTCTCTAATAAGTACTTGGCAATTTGAACCTGTGAGTTATTTGAGCCTGTTTTGAATGGATTCATCTTTATGCCATTCTCTTTCTTTCAGTGTGATATATGCCATTGGTGAATGTTGTTTTTCAGAACTTGCTTTCATTCTTTTCGAAGCTGCATTTTATCACATAATGCATGATTATGATTGAGGCATTCATTTCTATTTCCCCACTTGACCAGATAGCCTACCTTGCATTTGTATCCCTTGCTAGCCCCTTTGAGCCTGCAACCTTTTCTTTGATGATGACCTGCATTACACACCTTAAGAGTAAAACAATGTTGTCCTGATTTTACATATATTGATCGAATTGTTTATCTTTTGGTTATGTGAAGTAGATAAGTGTGGGGGTATCTGCTAGGGACTTGCAGAAAAATAAGTGTGGAGGGGTGGAATACATGATTTATGATTTATATGATTTGGGTCTGAGTTGTAAAGATGGTATAATGTGGTTAAGTTTCAAAAAAAAAAAATAAAAAAGAAAAAGAAAAAAAAAGAAAAAGAAAAATAGCAAACTTTTAACAAAAATAAGTGTGGATAATTAGTTGAATACTTGAGCAGTGGTTGAATTGGAGAATTTACAGGTTTATTGTGTAGTTCTCATATCTTTTGTAATTTGTTGGTACTCTGTTCAATATCTGTGAAATAGTAGTCACTGAACCATATTTATCAAAACCTCATCCTTGGCCCCATTACAACCTTTGCAAGTCCTCTTGAATCATGTATGACTATGATTGTTAGTGGTAGAGAATTAGAATAATTGCAAACCTATGATAAAATAATTTTCATTTTAATGGTCTGAGATTAAAGACTTGCCTGATACACTTGAGAGTTTGAGAGATACACTTCTGGTGAGGTCAATGCTTATGATTGACATGCATGATTAATTCAATATCCGTCAGGTCCTATCTGAAGCAGGAATTGTTCAACACTGTGATATGTAATCTCTAGATTTATTATGCTTTGATTGTTGTGTTCAATTCTGATACATTGATGACTGTGTTAAAAATATAAAATAGCTCAGACCAGATGATTTTTTGTATCCAAGTTCATGTTTTCTTATGACTTGATTTTGCCCAGGAGTGCAAAAGAATAAGTGTGGGGGATTTTGATGAGTCATTATTTTGATCATTTTCTCTGCATTTATTATATCCTAATACAGCACGATTAAGAATCAATTAGTATGATTTAATGTATTTATGAGTTTAGACTCATTTTGACTTTAAATGATAAATTTGGTCTAATTCGTTATTGTTATTCAGATTTGACAAGGTTTACTAAACTGAGCATAACTTTCACCACAGACCTCTGATTGAGCTGTATTTTATATCAAATTAAAGAGGACTCAAAGATCTACAACATTTATGAAGACATAAAGTTCCCAGTCGGAGTGTATCTGGTGTAAAAATGTCTTTGAATGCAGCATATGAACTGTTATGAAAATTCCAGCATTTAAGGATTTGACAAGTCTCGGTAAAATAGGCATAACTCCCTCTACAGATCTCCGTTTGAGCTCCACTTTATATCGAATTAAAAAGGATTGACAGAGCTACAAAAGTCATGAAGACATGAAGAGCCAATTCGGATTGCATCTTGGGTGAATATGGCCTTGAAATTGGACCACGAAGTCTGGACGGGAATTTCAGCAATTAGGCTATGTAAATCATGCAATTAATTCTTTTTCTTGTTTTGCTGTATGTGGGAATCGAACATGAGACCCTTTTTCACTTAAATTGGCATGTGCCCTGCACATGAGGGCTGTCCAATTGTAATTAAAAGGGGCTGGACAGAGGCATTCCCGAATGGACACAATTCTGCAGTTTTTCATTTTATAGTTTTAGGTTTAGGTTTAGGTTTTGGGTTCTCTCTTTTAGTTTTCCTCTTCTCTGTTTCTGCATCTTCTTCCATTATTGTCTAGATCTGCAATCTCATTTTCTAGCCAATGAATTCATCAACTTTGTCTTCTCCTTCCTTATTCTAATTTCAATTGCTAATTGCTTTTTTATTCCAATTCATTTTGGTATTCCAATTGGTTTACTACACTTGCATTCAATTCCATTTCTGCAATTCGTTTTTAATTTATTTTACTGCACTTCCATTTTACTGCACTTGCTGTCCAATTACTGCACTTGCTATCCAATTACTGCATTTCGAATTACTGCACTTACTGCATTTTCCTTTCAATTCATATTTAATGGAAGTTTAATTTTGAAGGATTAGTCTTCTTGAATTGGATTGCAATGAAGCTATGAGGTTTCTGTTTTGTATGTTTATGCTCTGTTAGTGCTTGATTCTTCATCAATTATTTCAATGCTAAATGCCCCAATTGCTGTCCATGCTTAATGTTTCAGTTAATAGGCAAATTGTTTATCTTTTCATGCTTAATGAGTTGATTCATAATTTGCTGAAAATGAAATGATTGATGTGTGTGGATGCTTAATTCGCATAAGGAAAACCTAGAGTTAGTTTTCGCTTAGTTAATTAACTCGGGTTGGATTGAGAGTTGAGTAAATTGAGCAAGTGTTTTGATTAATTTTCGCTTAGTTAATTAATCATGTAACCAAGGATAAATGAAATTGCAATCTAATCAAGAGGCTAATCCTACTTTAATTCTTGTTAATTTCTCTGTTTTATAATTCTGTTTTCACAAACAAAAAAACCCCCCACTTTTGTTCTAAACTTGATAGAAATTTGAGTGATGGTCCTTGAGAGAGACGATCTAGGAGTCACTTCCTAGTACTACATATTAATTGTATTAATTTGTGCGAGTGCGACCTCGTATCACCAACCAAGTAGTGTAAATTATCTCTTGGATGAAACCAGCGTAAAGCAGTTTGCCGACCTCCTTCTAAACAACGAGACGACGCTCCTCACCTAGCTTCCTCTTACATTGCGCCACCGGCCGAGCATGAGGAAGCAGAGATAATTTATGACACATGAGGTTTGGATCGATACCCGACATATCGGAGGGTTTCCATGCGAATAGGTCGACATTTTCTCGTAGGGTTGATATGATTTCCTGGAGGGTGGAGCTCGGCATAGAAAGGCTGGTCTTTGTAACCTGGCCTGCCTCAGGGCCGAGCTGTAGTGGTTGGAGGGGTTCAACGAATGAAGGACGCTCCTCGAATTCAGCTCGGGGATCGATATCCAGTGGTTCGTCGTCGCTGTTGTGAACCGAACAGATGTTTGAGGTCGGTTCCTTGTCTTCTTTCTTGATGGAGTACGGGGTGACCCTCAGACTCCGGGCGTAGCACACCCGGGCCGTTTTCGGGTCGGCCTTGATCGTGACGATCTTCCCCTTCTCCTCTGGGAATTTCATGGCCATGTGGGGAGTGGATACCACTGCTCCCAACTGATTAAGTGTTCGTCGTCCTATAATGACATTGTAGGATGTATCAGCATCAATCAGAATATACCTGACCTCTATAGTCTTGTAGGCTTTGCTCCCCCCGAAAGTAGTGAGTAGGTCAACATACTCCCGGGAGTGGACTCTCTCTCCCGCGAAGCCGAGCAGTGGCTCAGGGTATGGCTTGATGATGGATTTGGGTAGCTCTAACTGTTTGAAAACGGACCAGTAGAGCACGTCAGCCGAGCTTCCCTGGTCAATCAACACCTTGCGGACTCTCCAATTAGTAACTGCATCCAATCTCCAAAAAAAATCCCAATTGTTTCACCTTTTAAACTATGTATGTGTGTTATTGTTGAATTGTTTCGGTGGGTATCTAACTGTATTTGTGTGTGTTTGTTTGTTTATGTCTTTGTGAGTGTGTTTTCGGATGTACCCAAATATGTAAGTGTTTGTGTAATTATATGTAGCTTGTGGGTTTATGTGTTTGTGTAGGTATTTAAGTATGTAACTGTTTGTATTTACAATTTTTTATGAGTTTTGTTTTGGACAATCTAATTAAGTCCGTATTTGTGTACCTTGTTTGTGTTTGTCAAATAATATTTTTTCAACTATATTTATGTGTTTTATGTTTGTTTGTAAACTTAATTATTTATCTAATTATTGTATAAGTTTGTTTAATTGTATGATTATACACATCATCGTAGATATGTTTGTATATCCATCTATGTTTGTATTTGTGTGTTTATGTATATATTTTTTGGTTTGTTTGTCCAATAGGAACTAAGTTTGTAACTGTACAATTGTGTTATTATTGGATTATTTCAGTGGGTGTCTAACTGTATTTGTTAATGCTGGTTTTTCCGTGTATTTATAGGTGTGCTAGTGAATGTGGCCAAATGTGTAAGCGTTTGTGTATTTGTGTGGTCTGCGTGTAATATGTATGTCTTTGATTATGTCTCTGTCTTTCCTCTATTTTGTTCAACTTGAAGTATATCTTTATTTGTGTTAATATGACTTATTTTGTGCTAATGTCTCTATCCAACTGTGTTTTCGGTTTTGTGATTTTGTTTGTCGATATTAGTCTGATTCTGTATTTGTATTTATGTAAATATGAGTGTATGTATGTGTTTATCCTAATTTTTGTGTGTTTGTGTTTGTAATTGTGTTTGTTTATATACTTGTTACTTTATTTAAATATTGTGTATGATTATTAAATTGTGTCTGTGGATGGCATCCTTTATGTAGTTGTATTTTGTTCAATCATCTTGTGTTAGCGGTTGAAATTTGTGTATATTTGTTCAACTGTGTTTATGTGTTTATGCATGTATTTGCCATGGTGTTTGTCCAACTGTATGTTTTTGTTATTTTGCGTCTGTGTCAACCTATATTTTTGGTGTGTTTACGTAGGTATTTATGTGTGCAACTATTTGTGTTTGTATATATACGTTTTATTTTGGCTTGTTTATTAAGTTTGTACTTGTGTATTTCCTAAACTGTGTTTGTGTTTGTCTGATTATATTTGTTCGATTATGTTTATGTTTCTGATTTCTAATTTTGTGTATGAATTTATCTCATTGTGTTTTTATGTGTTTGTATTTATTTGTTAACTTTTTTATTTATCCAATTATTGTGTATGCTTATTCAATTATTTGTATGTGTATTATTGTTGATATATGTGCATAATTTTCTATCTTGATGTTTGTGTATTTAAATATTATTGTGTATGCTTATTACATACTTTTTATCTTGATGTTTGTGTGTTTATATATGTGTTTGTTTTTGTATTTGTCCAACTGCACGTGTTTATGTCTGTAAAATTGTGTTATTGTTAAATTGTTTCAGTGGGTGTCTAACTTTGTGTGTGTTTGTTTCTCTATGTCTTTGTGAGTGTGCCTTTGGATATATCCAAATATGTAAGTGCTTGTGTTTATGTGTGACGTGTGAGTTTATTTGTTTGTGTCCGTGTCCAACTATATTTTTGTTTTCTTGTGTAGGTATTTAACAATGTAACTATTTGTATTTACATTTTTGTATGAGTTTTGTTGTAGACAATCTAGTTAAGTCTTTATTTGTATACCCCTTAAATGGTGTTCGTGTTTGTCATATAATATTTTTACAATTACGTTTGTTTGTCGAATTTTGTGTATGAATTTATCCCAAAATTTATTTATGTTTGTTTGCTAACAAAATTATTTATGTAAATATTGTATAATTGTATGATTATACACATCATTGTAGACATGTTTGTATATTCGTCCATCTTTGTGTTTGTGTGTTTATGTGTTTGTTTTTTGGTGTCTTTGTTCAAAAGAATCTACGTTTGTATCTGTACAATTGTGTTATTTTTGGATTGTATCAGTGGGTGTCTAACTGTATTTGTTAATATTGGTTTTTCTATGTCTCAATGGGTGTACATTTGGATGTGTCCAATCCTGTAAGCATTTATGTGTTGATGTGTGGCCTGTGTAACATGTACGTATCTAATTATGTCTCTGTCTTTTCCTATATGTTTGTGTATATTGTCCAACTTAAAGTATATCTTTATTTGTGTTAGTACGACTTTTTTGTGCTAATGTGCCTATCCAACTGTGGTTTTGGTTTTATGATTTTGTTTTCTCCAACTAAGTGTGTGTATTAGTATAATTCTGTATTTGTATGTTTTGTATCCATAGGTATTTAAGTTTGCAACTATTTGTATTTACATTTTTTTTATGAGTTTTCTTTTGGACAATCTAATTAAGTCCGTATTTGTGTTCCCCTTAAATGATGTTTGCAACTGTTTGAGTTTACATTCTTTTAATGAGTTTTTTTTTTACAATCTAATTAAGTTCATATTTGTGTACCCCTTAAATGATGTTTGTGTTTGTCAAATATAATTTTGTCAATTATGGTTATGTTTGTGTATAATAGTTCTATTGTTTGTATGTGTATTATTATTGATATGTGTGTATATTTTTTTTATCTTATGTGTTTAAATTTGTGTTTGATTTTGTATTTGTCCATCTGCATATCCGTTTGTGTCATTGTTGAATTGTTTCAACTTAAAGTATATCTTTATTTGTGTTAGTACGTCTTTTTTGTGCTAATGTGTTTATCCAACTCAGTTTTTGGTTTTATGATTTTGTTTCTCTAATTACGTGTGTGTATTAATATAATTCTATATTTGAATTTTTGCAAATGTGTGTGTATAATTGTGTTTATCGTGATTTGTGTGTGTTTGTGTTTGTAACTGTGTTTGTTTATTTACTTGCTAATTTACGTAAATATTGTGTGTATAGATGTCATGGTTTATGTATTTGTATTTTGTTCAATTATGCTTGTGTCAACAATTGAGATTTGTATATGTTTGTTCACCAGTGTTTATGTGTTTATTGATGTATTTGTCTTTGTGTTTGTTCAACTGTATGCTTTTGTCGAATTTTATTTAATTGTGTGTCTAACTGTGTTTGTGCCAACTTATATTTTGTGTTTTTATGTAGGTAATTATATGTGCAACTATTTGTGTTCGTGTGTTAATATACATTTTATTTTGGCCTGTCTTATATATCTCTTGAACTCTGATTGTGTTTATCTGAATATATTTGTTCAATTATGTTTATGTTTTCGATCTCTAATTTTTTGTATGAATTTATCCAATTGTCTATTTATGTGTTTGTATTTGTTTGTTAACTCTTTTATATATCCAATTATTGTGTATGGTTGTTCTGTTCTTTGTATGTGTATTATTGTTGATATGTGCGTATATTTTCCAATCTTGATATTATTATGTTTATATATGTGTTTGTTTTTGTATTTGTTATGTGTTTATGTCGGTAAAATTGTGTTATTGTTAAATTGTTTCAGTGGATGTCTAACACTGTCTGTGTATGTTTGTTTGTCTATGTCTTTGTGAGTGTCCTTATGGATGTATCCAAATATGTAAGTGTTAGTGTGTTTATGTGTGGCGTGTGGGTTTATGTGTTTGTGTCTATGTCCAATTATATTTTTGTATGCTTGTCTAGGTATTTAAGATTGCAACTATTGTATTTCATTTTTTTATGAGTTTTGTTTTGGACAATCTAATTAAGTCTGTATTTGTATACCATTTAAACATTGTTTGTGTGTGTCCTATAATATTTTTACAATTATATTTGTTTGTCGAAATTTTTGTATGAATTTATCCCAACATGTATTTATGTTTGTTTGTTAACTAAATTATTTGTGTAACTTTGTTATTTGTATGATTATACACATCATTGTAGACATATTTGAATATTCGTCCATCTTTGTGTTTGTGTGTTTATGTATGTGTTTTTTTGGTGTCTTTGTCTAATAGAATCTACGTTTGTATATGTACAATTGTGTTATTTTTGGATTGATTTTGTGGGTGTCCAACTGTATTTGTTAGTATCGGTTTTTCTATGTCCTAATGGATGTGCTTTTGGATGTGTAAGCGTTTGTGTTAGATCAAGATGATTAACATTCTTTGTTTTGATAATTACAAGACAGACAAAACTAATAGACGAAGCAAACACAAACGAAAGATAACCCCTCAACCTTAAATCTTTATTGCATCTTTCATTTAATGAATCAAGTATGCCTCAAGACGATAAAGGATAGACGATACGTGAAAGATAGCAGACGACATAAACTTCGAGCCTTGCTTATAGAAGGTTTTTTTGAAGACTTTGTTTATTTCAAGACCCATCGTCTACTAAAGGGAGTTGAAGACAGACGGCATAACGAGCGCCTATTTCAAATCTAGTTGTTACTTGTGGAAGTTTCCAAAAGTGGTTGGACACTGTGCAAAACCTCTGCAACATGAAAAACAAATCACGCTTTTGTGATCCAATCTAATCAAGTCAGAAAAAGGTATTGATTATGCACTAACTCCGTTTCTCAAGCATTCAATTATTCTGATTGATCTCTACCACTGATTGATGTGAAAGCTTCAAGAAAAGGACAACGGTCAAGATTTGAGTCTAACAGATCTTTTTAAACCTGTTGCCTATATAAAGGTCTTCTCTCCTCAAATTCAAGTTGGTGAACACATTGTATAAACTCATTCTTATCTTCGCTCTTGAATCTTTGAAAGCTATTCTTCATTGTAAAAACCCTCTCTACGTAGAGGAATCTAAAAGTTTTTCATAAACTCTTTACAAATCCACTTGTGTGGTATTTTAGCCTGAGGAGGCTGCGTGTTCAAAGAATGCCTTGTTTTAGCCTGAAGAGGCTGTGTTTCAAAGAATACTTGGTTGGTTAGCCTGGGAAGGCTGTGTTTAAAGAATATCTTGTATTAGCCAGAAGTGGCTGAGTTCAAACAATACTTGTAACATTTTCATAGTTTGTAGTGAAAACTCAGTGGTTGCTGGGTAACTGGAAGTAGTCTTGAATAGATGAACCAGTATAAAAATAATTGTGTTTATTTTATTTAAGCTTGTGACTAACAAGGATAATTAAAGCATAACGTTATTCCTTTAAATTAATCCTTCAAGATAAGTTTTATATCGTCTGAACTTGTTTGAAACCAACAAACGATACGAACAAATTTTTTAATTAACACAATTCAACCCCCCTTCTTGTGTTTTATATTTTACAGTTTGGTATCAGAGCTCAGCCTCTAAGGGTTGAGTGCTTAACAGCTGCTAGAGGAAAAAATCCAGATGGAGTCACAATGGCCAACATTTCTTTCAGGAGGTTCTTCCATGAACAAGCTTCCAGCCTTCTCAGGGGATGACTATCCCTACTGGGCCGACAGGATGGAGATATACATAAAGTCCACTCAATACAAACTTTGGAAGATCATCACTCAGGGAGATATTCCCATTGTCAAGCCTAAGATTGAATGGGGAAATGAAGAATATTCCCTCATGGAGCTCAACAACAAAGCTAGATATGCACTCACATGTGCTCTCTCAAGGACAAAATACAATAGATTCTGTGCCTAAAAGACCGCCAAGGAGCTCTGGGACGCTCTAAAGATCTCCTATGAAGGAACTGAGGACGTCAGAATGAGAAAAGTTGTCACTCTTCAAAGAGAATATGAGATTTTCTCTATGAAGAAGGGTGAATCTATTGATATGATGTTTGGAAGATTCCAAACCATATTAAATGGACTCACTTCGTTGGGAATCACGTTCACAAAGGCTTAGAACAACATGAAGATTCTGGACAGTCTTCCTACTCCATGGGAAGCTTTGTCCACTGCCATCTTAGTTGGATGTGACATGAAGACATTAACTCTTGATGAGTTAATAGGAGCTTTGAGAGTACATGAGGTACTTCTCTACAAAAGGGACAAAATAAAAGTTCAAGAGCCCATAGCTTTTCCATCCATAAATGAGGTCCCTAAAGAAGAATCTGTTATGGTCTTCCATCCATTGTCTGCTATGAATGCAAAAAACCTGAACATGAGATGTTTAAAGCTGAAGAGAAGATGGAACCCTCGTAGAGACTAGTGTAAAAAGAGCTTGCTAACGTGGGAAGACCTTGATAGCAACAGCTCAGACGAATCCACAGAGGAAGAAGAAACTGCAAACATCTGTCTCATGGCTGGAGACAATGCTTCTTCAAAGGTAAATGACTCTTCTATCTCATCCTTTTCATCTGAGTCTGAATCAGAATCAGAAGAGATGTCATATGATACTCTTTTAGTAAACTTACATTTTATTGTTGAGCAATAAAGTATGCAAAGCAAAGTTAAAACAAACTTTGGAAGAAAATGCTACTTTGAGATCTGAAAAAGAGTTGCTTCAAAAAGAAGTATCAGATGAAGTATCATCTGAATCTGAAAAGAACACTTTCATTCTTGAAATCGAAAGATTGAAGAAAGAAAATTATTCTTTACTCAAAGACTTAACTAAGTTCACAAAAGGATCCTCCATGCTTGAAAACATTTTAAAATATAGGAGGGTTTCGTCTGATAAAAGTAGACTAGGTTATGTTGAGCAGACGAATGAGAAGAAGACAAAATTTGTTTCGTCTATTGAAAAGAAGAAGAACAAAAGTTACAACAAGGTTCCAAATGATTATAAGAAAAATATAAAAACCTTGAACAAAAAAGAAACCTTCTTCTACTAACAAAGGAGGACCCAAAAGGATTTGGGTACTAAAGTCACTCATTATTCTTGTTGCAGACATCCTTAATAGGAAGAGAGAAGACTTCAAGCTGGTACCTGGACAGTGGGTGCTCATGACACATGACGGGAGACCTGTCTATGTTCCAAGACCTAAGACCAAGTAAAGGGTGTGTCTTATGGTTCAGGGAAAGGTAAAATTCTAGGGATTGAGACTGTTGGTAAGGCACCCCTCTTATCCAAAATGTGTCTTACGTTAAGTCCATTCTGTTTCTAGGGAAAAGAAAAAATAATCTCTATGAGGTTTGCCTTTCTGACCTTAGTGATCAGAATGTAACATGTTTAATTTCAGCAGACGATGAACGAGATATTTGGCACAAAAAACTTGGACATTTAAGTTTTAAGTATATTTCAAAAATTTCTAAAAAGGATCTTGTAAAAGGTTTGCCAAAAATATCTTTGGAAGTCCAATCGTGTGTGAATCTTGTCAAGATGGGAAACAACTTAAAGTTTCCTTTAAATAAAAAAATGTTGTTTACACGACAAGACCTTTGGAACTGTTACATATTGATCTCTTTGGACCTACTTAGACTGAAAGTCTTGGAGGAAAGAGATATGGATTTGTCATTATAGACAACTATACTAGATTTTCTTGGGTATACTTCTTAGCCCATAAACACGAGTCTTTCAATGTCTTTGAAATATTCTTTAAACGTGTTCAAAAAAGAAAAGGGAATATGTATTGCGTCTGTGAGAAGTGATCATGGAACAGAGTTTGAAAACTCTGAGTTCAAAGCCTTTTGTTTTGAAAATGGTGTATTTCACAATTTTTCATCTCCAAGAACTCCTCAACAAAATGGAGTTGTGGAAAGGAAAAATCGTACTTTACAAGAAATGGCTAGAACAATGTTACATGAAAGCTCTCTTCCAAAATATTATTGGGCAGAAGCGATAAAAACTTCTTGTTATATTCAAAACAGAATATTGATAAGATCAATATTGAATAAGACTCCTTATTAACTATGGAAAGGAAGAAGACCCAACATATCTTACGTTCATCCTTTTGGATGTGAGTGTTTTATCCTAAATACCAAAGATAAGCTTGGAAAGTTTGATTCAAAGGTGATTAAAGGATTTTTATTTGGATCTCCAATACATCTAAGGCTTATAGAGTATTTAACTCTAAGACGCAAGTTGTAGAGGAATCTATTCATGTTAAATTTCAAGATAACTCAAAGGCTGATAAAGAAATATCAGACCTAGAAAATTTGTTTGATAATTTACAGATCAACCCCTCTAGTCAAAACTCAAGTTCAAATGGTCAACCTGCTATAGACGAAAGGACAGACGAAAGAAGTATGAACCATACAGACGAACCCTCTTCGTCTGCTGCTTAACAACATGATACTCAAGCTCCTGTTAGAACTTGGAGGTTCGCCTCAAACCA
Source organism: Hylodesmum podocarpum (assembly GCA_026586105.1). Taxonomy (NCBI): domain Eukaryota; kingdom Viridiplantae; phylum Streptophyta; class Magnoliopsida; order Fabales; family Fabaceae; genus Hylodesmum; species Hylodesmum podocarpum. Next base: position 26,055 of record JALJEV010001031.1, read on the forward strand.
CACCGAGGATCCAATCATTGGAGATAGACGTCAAAGAGTTCAAACAAGGTCAAAGCTTAGAGACTCGTCTGACTATGCTCTTGTGTCAAACATAGAGCCCAAAAATATCGAGGAAGCTCAACAAGAGAATGACTGGATTTTAGCTATGGAAGAAGAGCTAAACTAGTTTACCAGGAATGATGTTTGGACTTTAGTAGAGAAACCAAGGAACAAGAGCATCATTGGAACAAGATGGGTGTTCAGAAATAAGCTTGATGAAGCTGGAAAGGTGGTAAGAAATAAAGCAAGGTTAGTAGCTCAAGGCTATATAACCAACAGGAAGGTATTGACTTCACTGAAACTTTTGCTCTTGTAGCTAGGTTAGAAGCTATTAGAATTTTACTTGTTTTTGCTGCTCATAAGAATATTGTCTTATATCAAGTGGACGTAAAATGTGCTTTTCTAAACGGTTTTATTGAAGAAGAAGTGTATGTGAAACAACCTCCTGGCTTTGAGAGTTTATCTCAACCAGATCATGTTTTCAAATTGAAGAAAGTACTTTATGGTCTTAAACAAGCTCCTAGAGCTTGGTATGATAGGCTAAGTTCTTTTCTTCTTAAAAATGGTTTTTCAAGAGGAAAAGTTGATACTACTCTCTTCAAGAAAAGCGTTTCAAAAGACTTTATTATTGTTCAAATATATGTAGACGATATAGTCTTTGGAGCCACTAATGAATCCTTGTGTAAGGATTTTTCTAAGTTAATGCGGGATGAGTTTAAATGAGTATGATGGGAGAATTAAAGTTCTTCCTACGACTTCAAATCAAACAGACGAAAGAAGGAATCTACATCCATCAACAGAAGTACACAAAATAACCTCTCAAGAAGTTCAAGATGGACAACGCAAAGCCAATGAAGACACCCATGCATTCGTCTGGTGCTAGTCTTTACAAAGACGAGTCAGGTAAGACCATTGATCAGATGGTATACCGAGGTATGATTGGCTCACTGCTTTATCTAACTGCAAGTAGACCAGACATTATGTTTAGCGTCTATCTATGTGCACGTTTTTCAATCGATCCTAGAGAATCACATTTACAAGCTGTAAAATGCATTCTTAGATATCTTATTGGAATCACTAATCTCTCTTTATTTTATAAGAAAAATAGTGATTTTAGTTTGAGTGGCTATTGTGATGTTGATTATGCTTGAGATAAAGTAGAGAGAAAAAGCACAAGTGGTGGATGTAAATTTCTAGGTATATCACTCATCTCTTGGTCAAGCAAGAAGTAAAACTCCATAGCACTCTCTACCACAGAAGCAGAATATATTGCTGCTGTTGGATGTTGTTCACAACTACTTTGGGTAAAACATCAACTTGAAGATTATTCCAGGTTTGAAACCCAAATATCAGTTTTCTGTGATAATACAAATACTATCAATCTCAGCAAAAACCCTCTTTAGCATTCAAAAGCTAAACATATTGAAATAAAATTTCATTTTATAAGAGATTATGTTCAAAAGGGTATATTCGATATACAATTTGTTCAAACCTGATGATTTTCAATGGGCGATATCTTTTACACTTAAGGCTATAGATGAAACACGATTTAATTTCATTAAAGAAAATTTGGGAATTGTTTCTTTAAAAGATTAAGTTATTTCGTCCATGTCTATCGTCTGATTATTTTCGTGTTAAGACGAAACCTTGCATCTGATCAAGTTGAATTAGTGAAAAGTCATTCAACAGACGCAACGTTATTATTTAATTAATTTAAAGTTGAGTGTGCAGGAAGACACAATAAATGCAGCATTAAATGGGTCTGACATTTATGATTCTATTCTAGGAAGTTGAAAAGCATGCCGTGAATCGACATAAGTCAAATCAATCATTGAAAAGGAAATCATGGGATAGCGGCAAATCGGGGACGATTTCTATTCTATCGTCTCTGTTAAAATATAACCGTTTCATTTATCTAACTATAAAAAGTGCCAAAGTTATCTCTTTTTATTCTTTACATTGCTTAAACGATTAAGTAACCTAAATCTACTCTCTTATTTTTAAACTCGAGAAAATGGCCGCCAAGAACACACAACAAACACATTTGAAGAGGAAAGTTTCTTTGCCCAAGATTTGTTTACGCCTAGCAAGTGGGTGAAGAGAATCAATCTTGCTAATCTCTCTGGGCAATCATGCAATGTTTTGGAGCAAGCGGGATGGATGAAGTTTGCTTCATGGGAAGGACCCTGGGATGATGGAGCCTTACGGCCGAGTTTTGGTCCGAGGCCAAGATTGTGGACGACAACATTGTTGGAACAATTGGTGATAAGGAATACCTTAATAATCTGCCGAAGCCATTGGAGCTATAAGCAAGTGCAAGATTGAAGGTGTTGTCTACAACACCAACTAGAATGAAGGGATTGATGAAGCTTTCATCGATCGGTATTGTATGGAAAACCGGCGTCGACCGACTGTGCCAAATTCCTAAGGGTTGGGAACTTGACTAGTGATGGAAGGGTTCTCGCACAACCTTCTATTCAACATTTTCACTCCAAGGATTGACTCTCGTAACAATGTGTGCAACAAAGACGTTTGTCTCTTCTATCTTCTCGAAAGGGAGAAGATAAGTCTACCCCATGTGATTATGGATCTTGGGTCACTACTCTGAAAGGAAGGGATCTACGAAGGAAGTCAAGTGTTCCCTATCTTGCCATCTTCGCAAAAAAATCATCCGAATCAAGAATTTGATATCAAGGGATGTCAATGGTATGCTAGTGGTCATGAGATCAAGCAAGCCACTTTCTGCTAGAATGCGTCCGGAAACTTGGAACATGGACACCGAATGAACTGCATGAAAAGCATCTTAACCTTAAGCCTTCTCAATCATCCTCTCAATCTCAATCACCTCAACAACAAACACAAACCCATACACAAACTACCCAACCTCAATCATCTCCTCAACAAACTCGCCCCAAACACAAACCCCTCATCAAATGACCAAGAAACGCACCCATTCCACCACAAACACAAGCCCAAACACAAAACCCTCCTC
>JALJEV010001035.1:0-22751 GCA_026586105.1 Hylodesmum podocarpum
GGGGGGTGAATAGATTCTAGTTCCAACTATATTGATTTCGCGAGTTTCTAATTCCCTTTTAATTCAAACAAAACTATTCTTGATTACCTATCAATAGTTGAGGCAGAGATAGCGAGAAATATCAAAGATACACACGGAAATACCAAAAGGAAAAATCGAAACACGTTAGTAATCAATATACAGCGTAATCAATATCGGTGTAATCAATATCGGTATCTAAGCTGTTCCGAGTTTTAGTTGATTACGGAGTCAATTACGAAGTCAATTACCAAGCCAATTGCAGAAATTAAACAGTTATAACAGCAATTAATGGTAAGCGGTAAAGAAGAAGGAAGAAGAAAGAGTGTGATGATTTATACTGGATTGCCCTTACTACATCGAGTCAACCAACGACAACTGATTGCGATCGGTTTTTCAATATCAAATGATCTCTTTTGTGTTCTTTTACATTCACTCTGCAACAAGTAACAAAATGAAAATCAAAACACCCAAAAACACGTTCTTTAACGAAAACGAGTTCTTTGACCTTGGAACACCAAGATCAAACCTTTGAGAACACCTTTACCGAGACCTTTCTATCGAGAGACCTACTCTCCTAGAGTAACAACCCGGAAAATCAAAGGTAAACAAAAGATCAGTTTGAAAACACCTGGAGTGTAGATCTGATCCTGAGACAACACAATGAATACCCCCAATCGGAGAAAGATCAAGTTTTGCCGCTTTCTTTTGAAAACTTGATGAACTCTTGAAGTTCTTTATGGGTTTCTTGGAAAAGATGATGAACTCGGTTTAGAGAGAATTTGAAATGTATAGTGTTTCTAACAACTTATGTTCCAAGATCTTATTTTTAATTTTGAAAAGAGTATTTATATGTTCAATTAAAAGCTCTGATTTGGCGCTTAATGTTTTATTAGGGAGTAATGTGCCAGAAGCTGGTAATCGATTAAAGCAGATGTTAAAGGTTTCCGGAGGTGGAGTTTTTAGCCACTGTAATCGATTAACCAGAAGTGTGGTGCTCGACTTTGAAATTTGTTCCACGCTCTGTTACTTTCTTTTGTTGGTAGTTGATTACATGGCTTGTTGGTAGTTAACTACTACTATTGGCAATCTATTACCTCGATTGGTTACCAAAAGACATTTTCAAAAATATTTTAAAAAAATCAAACATTTGACACTGAAATCACAAGATTCCCAAGCTCTCCAGGGTATTCCACGAGAGAACAACCACATACATGCCTAAAACTAAACAATCATTACATAGGGGAAACTCCTAATTACATTTCATCTAGAGAAAACCAAAAATTACATAAACACTAAAAGAAACAACAAAACAGCACCTTACAAGAGCTTTTGAGTGATCAACAATCTCCTTTTTGGTTTTGGTGTACCAAATCTCCAAATAAGGTTTTCCACTAAGAGGTTTAGGATGTGTGTTGATCTTCTAAGAATCACATAGCCCAATTGAAGATGTCCCAAATGTACGATATATGCATTAGATTCACATTACAATCTATCTTAAACAAGTAGAATTATACTATCAATCATCAAGTTAAAATCATCCATTCAACAATATAAGACATGATTCAATTCACACAATTATAGATCAAGACCAGAGGAGAAAATTAAAACAAAATCGAATATAAACCATAAAGCGTGGAAACTACAAGAACCATATCGACCGATTGTTCAAGTTCCAAATAACCAAAAATGTAAATTGTTGGAGAACATACGTAGAAATATGAGAAATATAAACCATAAAGCTTGAGAACTCAATCCATGCAAAAAAAGCTACTAAATACTACTCAATATAAGCTACTCCATTCTACTCCCCTATCTAAGATAACCTATACATCCTATCATTCTCCTATTTTGGATATATCAATAAGAAAAAAGAGAGGAAGAGTGATAAGAAGGGAATACTAGAGTGCATCAAGGAGTATGAAGAAGAAGAGACTCGTGACTCCTTGAGATCCAGAAGCGGCATTGTTTACGACCTCCATATCATCCAATCTTTTGGCGGGTGGTAGCCTCCGGCTCATCCATCCGATCAATGACATGATTGATTCAAAGCGGGATTTAGGGATGTACTCCCCCTCATTTAATCATCATCATCGAGAAGGTGGATTTGTTGCAGCTCGTTTTGTTGTTGTTGTTGTGGGGCTTCTTCCCTGGGTGCCAGCACCCATCAAAGATCGGTCTTAAGTCAAGCATCATCTTTAACGTTTTGTCTCCAATGATGTGAATGTCCTTCACCAAGTCTCGCTTTCATTTGTAGTATCAACTTTGAAAATGCTCAAGCAAACGTGAAATAAACAGAGAATAGGGGCATTTGTTGTCAAATAGCCTTCGTCTTGAGCATGTTGTCCATCACAACATGTGCCCGATCGATTTGAATGCCATTTTTCAATGACGCCATCATCACCATATCCTCCTCATTGATTTGGCATGATTGGCTCCTCTTGCAGGCTAGAATCCAAAGAAATTGTATAGTGAAAGAAGACGATCGTCGGCGTTGCCACTACCGGTGTTGTAGGTGATCTTCTTCCCACGCTCCTTTCTTTCGGCCTTTCCGCTTCCCATGCCAAGGATTTTGAAGTAGGCTCATAAAGAACGAATCTTTAGAAGCTTCGATTCCTTGTTCTTGCAAAGTGCTCAATCGTAGGACGTATACCTTTCATTCTTAAATCCAGCAAAACGGAAAAATATATCATGAGTCAAAATCATAGGTTTGCCTTTTACCTCTGAGATTACCATTAGGTGGCTTGGTGTGGTAGGAGGTTGGAGTAAGAAAACTCTCACTAGATCGGGGTATATGTGACCCTTGGACCAACAAACTTCTCAAGGTTCGATCTGAGCAAAGAATGGAATGTGAACCCTTGTGCATCCAGCCATCGGAGGTCAAAATCTTGGCGGAGAACGAGTTCTTGTTTGCGAAATCTCCATAGAAACGTGATTCTTGTGCGGCAGAGGTGAACCACGGATTGATTGGCGTGCCACTGGTTTCTCCGGAGATGTAGGTTCTTTCCTCTTGGAGGAGGATTCACCCTTCTTTGATCGTGAGGCGAAAACTCTTACGGCTTAGGCTTTTGTGACCTACATGCTTGATGCACAAGTCCATAAATCTTCCTATTGATGTGGTGGTGGAGAAGATGAAGAAGATGAAAAAGGGGTTTTTAGAGGTTAGAAAGAAGAGATTTTTTAGGGTTTGTTAGATGTGTAGAATGAAGCAAACCACAAAAACGAAATCACTATATAAATTCCACAATCAGGTTAGATTCAATGAGCAAAGTATTGGACTAAAGAAATTCTGTCGATTAGGCCCAAAATGTAGAAAAACCACTTGAAAAACCTTTCGCGGCAGAAGGTAATGATTACCACTTACATGATAATCGATTACTGCTGAGTAATCGCAGCTTTGAAAACAAAGGCCAAGGTAATCGATTAACTACAGAGGTAATGATTACTCGGTGGCTCAAAGCCAGGAAAAGCTCTCATTTGAAATACATGGTAATCGATTACCGGGGGTGGGTGTCGATTACTCAAAGAGTATTCCCTAAAAACTTTGAAATCAAGCTAGGTAATGGATTGAAATGCAATGGTAATCAGATTATCTATCAGCTTTAAAAACACTTGATTTTGCATGTTTTGAAATATAAATGGTCATGACTATGTGATGTATTGAATTCAATACCTTGTTGGAGCACACCATGAATGATCCAACTTACCATACCTCGAGAGAATTCATAAGAGGTGTTCCTCACTTAATATACCAAGAGATTGGTTCTAAGTTTGAAAGAATCTCTCCTTAGGTAGGGAGCTTTGTGAAGATATCCACTTGAGTTGGTTCTCGTTTTTCAATAGCTCCGCTTCCGCGATGCTTTCAGCGTATTGATCCTTTGCACTTATGAAATGATAGGCGCACCACCGATATACTTCTTGGGTACAAGAAGCAGGTTCTTTAAGTGATCTTTGATTGCACTTGTATTGTCACACTTGATAGGAATGTGATCAAGCTTTAGTCAAAATCTCAAGTTGTTGCTTTGGAACTCCAAAGCTTGATGAAGCTTTTGGATAGTTTCTCTTTGGTGTTTTTGATTTTGATGTCTATGTAATTTTTGGTTTTCTTAGATGAAATGTATCTAGAGTTTTTATATGTATTGATTGTTTTAGATTAAGGATATATGTGTTGTTCCATGCTTGAATACCCTAGAGAGTTTAGCAAACTTGTGTGATTTCTCATATGTTCAAATGGTTTGAGTTCCCTCCTTTGAAAATGCTTTGAAAAAACTATTATTAATCAAGTAATCGATTACCAACAAATGGTAATAGATTACCAACAAGAATGGAAGAGGAAAACAAAGTCCAAAAGCCATTTGGCTGTTACTGTGTCGATTACCATAAGGTAGTAATCGATTACACGGTAGCTTTAATCGATTACCAATATGTCGTAATCGATTACCATCTTGAAAACACACTGGAAATGCAATTCTCTCTGCGGTAATCGATTACCACAGTACATGTCGATTACCACAAGAATGATTAAAAGTTGCCGTAAATGAGTTTTCTAACATCCCACTTGATTCCCACTCATTTCAATCCATTTTAAACTTCATAAAGTCAATTGATTTTGAGGCTCCAACGTCCTGGAAATTAAATGCCTCCAACGTTCAGAAAACATAGGCTCCAATTGTTTGAAATTTGGGTTCCAAATGTCAACAATTGTGGCTCATCCGATTCTATAAATGGGCTACTTTGAAAAACCAGAAAACAAGTTTTAAAAAAAAGAACAGATCTTTTGCATATACTCTTGATACATTTGAAATACACTTTTAAAAGACTTACACTTTCAAATCCTGCAAGAGTAGTTTATCATCTTTCTTCAAGAGAAAGAACTTCAAGAGTTCTTGAAGAAAGTTTTGTGAAAAGGCAACTATATTCATTCTGCTGATTGGGTAGTATTCAACGCTATTTTATTAATTGTGATCGAGAATCTACACTTGGTGTTTTCTAAACTGATCTATTTTGTTTATTCATTTGATTGTTGAGTTATTACTCAAGGAGAGGTCTCCGGATAGAGTAAGAGTTTGAGAAGTGTTTTCTCAAAAGGTTTGATTTTGGGTGTGCCAAAATCGGTGAAGGACAATTCTTTGGGTTAAAGAACCGGTTTGGGTGTTTTTGATTTTGTTTTTTGTTGCTTGCACATTTGAGTGAATGTAAAAGAACACAAAAGGGATCATTTGATAGTGGAAAACCAATTGCAACAGATTTGTTGGATGGGACCTGATATAAATATTTAACCAGTATAAATCATGCACTCTTTCTTCTTCCTTACACTCATTACCATTCTTTAATATAACTAATTATTTATTTCGCTGCAATTTGTTTAGTAATGAGACTTGGTAATTAACTCAAGAATTAACTTGGTAATCAACTAAGAACTAGAAAGGGTAGATACACGTATTGTATAAACTGAAAATTGATTACAAACTTGTTATTGATTATTCCTTTATTAAGCTTCTCTTTAGCATAAACTTGAATATACTCTGTTTGAATTAAAAAGGAATTAATTAACTCAAGAAAAATAAATGAAGAAGTGAACTGGAATCTATATTCACCCCTGTAGATTCACTGTCTTAAGGACCATCGATTGGTATCGGGAAAAACTCTTTATGATAAGTTGCTCTAGGAAATTTGATCCACTTATTGAAAGCACGATAATCAATTACCATTTCTTTGAGAAGGGTGCTTCTATCTAATGTATCTATCTCTTTGTTTTGTAGGATAACTATCCATTTTGGAAAGTAAGAATGAAAATCTTTACGAAGTCTATACATAGTAGCTATTTGGCAAAAGTCGTTGTAATCGACATAAAAGTCCACAACTATAGCTTATGGAAAAAGATCAAAACTATTTCTCATTTGACAAATGGGAACAAGAAAGAATACTAAAAGAGCGTGAAACATGCAAAAGCTTTAAACATTATACATTCGGCTCTTAACTCGATGAATTCTTTAGAATTTCTCGCTTGTACAACAGCTAAAGAAGCTTGGGAGCTTATCATGGTAACACGTGAAGGTACAACGAGAAGTACGAAGGGCAAGGAAGAACACCTTGATCCAAGAGTATGAAACCTTGAGAATGTTGCAAGGAGAGTCCATAATGGAGATGTAAACGGTTTATACACATCATCAACCATCTCAAAGGACTTGGGAAAAGCTTCGAGAAGAGGAAGTGAATGTCAAGATTCTTAAGTCTCTAAACGAGAAAATGGCAATCCACCTGGATGGCTATAACTGAATCAAAGAATCTTGCTGCAATCACAAGTGCGAGCTATTTGGCAAACTAAGAGAATATGAGATGGATATGTCTCGTATTGCGGATGAAGAACATAAGGACAAGAAAGCCAAAGGCATAGCACTTCAAGATGGAGGACACAACTAGTGATAGTGATACATCAAGTGTGAAAGTGAATCTGAACAAGAGAACATGAATCTAATGGTAAGAAAATTCAAAGATTCATGAGAGAAAGAGAACAATGATAAAAAGAGATTCAACTCGAGAAGAGGCTTGAGGTTTGAAGGTTCATCTTCAAAAAGGTCACATGCTATGAGTGTGGTAAAAAGCCCGGACAACATAAATGCAGATGTCGAACATGAAAAAAAAATTTGTGAACCTAGAAGAATAGAACTAGGAAAGACCAAGAAAAGAAAAGTTTAGAAAGAAGAAGGCCTACATTGCTTGGGAAGACAATGATTCCTCATCCTCTAGTGAAAGTGAAAATGAAGAAGCTCAACTTGTGTCTTATGGCAAATCAACCAGGATGATGAGGTAAGTGTTTCCAGCACAAATACAACACAAGATTATGATGAGCTGTATGATGCATTTTGTGATCTTGTTAAAAGAAGCTGAAAGAATTAGACAAGATGAACGAGTTTTGAAAAACAATATTTTTACGATTTAAAAAATCAAATTTTAATTTTAAAAACGTGTTTAAAATTTGAAAAAAGAAAATGATGTTTTTGAAACTACCTAACTTAAAATGTAAATGTAGATGCCTCTTTGAAAAACAGTAAAAGAAGTTCTCCGTTTAAACAAACCAACAATGATAAGACTTTTCCATGCGGTTATTGTATGGCGGGACACCATCTTACAATTGCATGATTAGGAAGAAAGGAATTTCTAATGGCTTGTTTTAAATGGATTAAGAAAGATAATCTTGCCTTAACATTCATGGACCAAGGTTTGGGTACCAAAATCAAAGTGATATCTTTTTTTCTGTGTAGGTGTCGGGAGCCAAAAATTCAACTTAGTCTTAGATAGTGAGCACTTTCCAGACATATATTGCAGAACGAAACTTAATTTTATCTCTTAGTCAAAAGAATCTGGATCATTAGTATATGGAGATAATAACAAAGGAAAAATTTTGGGTATTGGTCTTTGTTGGAGATAAATCAAATCCTGTCATTGAAGATGTCTTGCTTGTAGAAGGTTTGATCAATCTTAGTATTAGCCAACTACTGTGACAAGATCATCGTGTGTCATTCGATCAAAAATTACTTAATCGATGTGATGAATCAAATGAGGTACTAATGGTTGGTAAAGAACATGGTAACATGCACATCCGCTTGAACTTAATCATTCATCATTATATCATACATGCCTTACTTGAATGATGATTTATCTTGGCTTTAGCGTAGGCATTATGGCAATATAGATGTTAAATGACTAAATAAATTGTCATCTAAGAACTTAGTGGAAGGATTACTAACAAGGTTTAATAAAGAAGGTCTATGTGATGCATGTCAATGCCAAGCGGTCTAGAAATTCATTTAAATCTAAAAACATTGTTTCAACTTCTAGACCACTTGGTTATTGCGTGGATTTGTTTGGACCTACAGAAGCGCTAGTTTGGGTGGAAATCTATATGGATTAGTCTTAGTAGATGACTTCTCTAGATTTATAGGTTGTTATACCCAGTAAAGACAATGCCTTTAAAGTTTTCAAAGTTATTGCCAAAAGAATACAAAGCGAAGATTTGAAAATCGAGTCCATTGGGAGTGATCATGGAGAATTTGAAAATGAGTGCTTTTGAAAATTTTGTGAAAAATATGGAATCGATCCACCGATTTTTTTAACAAGAACTCACATGACAAAATGGAGTTGTTGAGAGAAAAAATAGATCTTTAGTAAGAACTAGTAGAACCATGTTAAATGAAAATGATTTACCTAAATATTTTGGGCCGATGCGTAAAACACCGCTATGCTATGTTCTAAATAGAATCTTGATTAGACCTATTTTAAAGAAAACTTATATGAGCTTTACTGAGGATAAAAAGCCCTAATATATCTCATTTTTAAGGTGTTTGGCTGCCAAGTGTTTTGTTACGAATAATGGAAAAGACACTCTTGGAAAATTTGATGCTAAGCGAGATGAGGAGTTTTTATTGGGTATTAAATGCAGTAGTAAAGCATATAGAGTTTATAATAAAAAGTAAGAATGTGCACAGTTAATCTATACATGTTAAGTTTGATGAATCTAACAATTCCCAAAAGGAAAATTTTTGATGATGAAGATGAGAAAAGACAATTGAACAAGAAGAAGAAAACCTGAACTACAAACAGAAACACCATCTCAAGATTACGATCACTACCTAAAGAATGGAGAAAACCGAAAAGATCTATCTCTTGACAATATCATAGAGAGACATCCATAAGCGGAGTTTCTACTAGATCTTCCTTTCAATCTTCTAAGTGATGATTATGGCTTTTGTATCTCAAATCAACCATTATGTGTGGATGATGCTATTAAAAATGAATTTTGGATAATGGCGATACATGATGAATTGAATCAATTTAAAAGAAATGATGTTTGGGAATTAGTTCCTTTTAATAGAATATTAATGTAATTGGAACAAAATGGGTGTTTAAAAACAAACTAGATGGAGAATGGTTATAGTTAAAAATAAGGCAAGATTAGTAGCAAAGGGTTACAATCAGCATGTAAGGAATTGATTTTGGTGAAACAGAGTGCCCTGTTGCTAGATTCATTTGTTAGGTTTTACTTGCTTTTCATTAATGATTTTAAACTATATCAAATGGATGTGAAAGTGCATTTTTGAATGGCTAATTAATAAGAAGTTTATGTAGATCAACCATATCTGGTTTTTGACTCCAAATTACCCTGAACATGTTTATAAACTTAAGAAAGCTCTTTATGGTCTTAAACAAGCCACAAGGGGAATGGTATGAGAGATTAAGTACATTTCTTTTGTAACTCATGACTTTCGCGAGAGGTAATGTTGATAAAACTCTTTTTATAAAGAGAAAATCTAAAGCATTTTCATTGATTCGATTTATGTTGATGATATTATTTTTGGATCAACTAATCAATCTCTTTGTGTGAGAAGTTTTTGGATAGCAAGCGAGTTTGATATGTCTACATGATGGGAGACTCAAATTTTCCTAGACTACAAGTCAAACAAATGGAAAATGGAATTTTTCTACATCAAACTAAATATAAAGCAGGGAATTATTAAAGAAATTTGATATGGAGAGTTGTAAGATATCAAATACTCCTATGTCTACTAATTGTTATTTAGATAATGATATCTTTAGAAAAGATGTTGAAGAATCAATATAGAAGGATCATTGGATCTCTTTTATATCTTAACAAACGAAGTGGACGACATCATGTACAAAGGTATGTGTGTGTGCAGATTCCAATCAAAACCAAAGGAATCACATGAATGTTGTCAGAAGAAAATTTTGAAGTATTTGAAAGGCACAATCAATGTTGGATTGTGGTATCCTAAAGGTACTTCTCCATAATTTAATAGGATTACTTGATCTGATTTTGTCTGGTTGTAAATTGGATAGGAAAAGTACAAGTGAACGTCACACGCCGAGAATGTCTTATATCTTGGTAGAGCAAGAAACAAGCATGTGTAGCACTCAATCACATAAGTCGGTATATAACTGGAAGTCGCTGCGGTCAACTAATTTGGTTTAAACATCAACTTCAAGACTTTGGTTTGAAGATTGATCACATACCACCGAAGCGTGACAACACAAGTGCAATTAACATTTCAAGGAATCCTATTCTACACTCAAGAACTAAGCACATTGAGGTGCGACATCACTTTATTAGAGACCATGTTGAGAAAGGTGATTGTGACATCAAATTCATATTGACACGAATCAACTTGCAGATATCTTCACAAAACCTTTGCCAAAAGAGAGATTCTTTAAACTTAGAACCAATCTTGGTATACTAAGTGAAGAACACCTCTTAACTACCTAAGTATAGTAAGAATGCTCGTTCATAATGATTTAATATAGTATGAATTCAATACATTCAATAGATATGACAAAACACGATTGCGTGTTGAAAAATTAAGTATTTTTAAGATTACTTCGGTAGTAATCGATTACACACACCGGTAATCGATTACCATGCTCTGTTTATGGAAAATTTGAAGATTACTCTAGCGAATCGATTACCACCTAATGGTAATCGACACGAGTCTTAAATGAGCCTCGAAATTGATTACTACCGACGAAACATTACCATACCATGGTAATCGACACACGCAACTCATATAGCATTCTTCACATGCAAATGGGCTTTTTCTCGAAATTCAATCCATAGATTCAACGAATCCCTGATACTACATGCTAATTCTTATAGGAATATCCAGATTTGGGTCTCATTCTAGCAATTCACAAACCCTAAAGAGTCTCTTTCTCTCTCTAGAATTCTCTCTCATCTCTCTAAAATCCTTCATCTTCTTCCTCACTTCATCAATGGAAGGTCGAGAAAAGGAAAGCGAACCAAACACATGGGTCCTGAAATCCTTCCAGGGTGTCCCGTCTCGCTCGAAGAGAATCGTACGCGAGGAAGAACCCTCGACTAGGAAGAGCCATGGAGAACACGTTCACCCGTGGTTCGCACTCTAGAATCGAAACGCTTACATGGCAAGTATGCAAACAGGAGCTTGTACACCGCAAGAGTACCCTGGATCGGTGTGGCTGAGTAAGGGTTTACGTTTTGACCTTTCTCAGGGAACAAAATCTTGAGAAAGTTAGTTAGTCTAAAGGGTTTCATATCTTTGATTTGGTGAGAGTATTCTACTCCCCGTCTTCGACCGGTTCTTACGATTAAAATGCTTGAATCAGGTAAAAGGAAAACCCATCATCTTTTCGTGATTTATTCTTTCAAATTCTTGGATTCGAGAGAGGAGGGTATTAGACCCACATTTGAATTAATGAAAGAACAAGGAATCCATCTTAACAAAGATTGGAGTTTTATATGAGTTCTTTGAGAAATCCGAATTTGGGAAGGCGAGAAAGGATGCTAGAAAAGAGCATAGGAAGAAAATCACATATAATATTGGTGAAATTTGAATCTTGATGATAGACTTTTACATTACACTATTTGTTGGATATTGGGCTGAGAGGAGCCAATCATGCCAAATTGTAGGAAGATTTGGTGATAATTTACTCAGAAGAATAGGATTGATTGATTGGCCTTAACATGTTGTGATAGACCAAAGCGTGCTAAAAGACAAAGAAATTCATGGATAGCAGTGTCCGCACTACTCTTTGTTCATCTGTAGTACTTGGTATTTTCGAGTTGATGTCTAAATGAACACGAGAGAACTTGTGAACGTCCACATCATTGGTGATAGAAGCACTTAAAAATGATGAAATTGGTGAAGGCCGATCTTGGATGGTTTCCCGAGGGATGAAGCACGACCTGGCAATGAAAAGTAGAACCTCGTCCACCTTCGATGATGATGATGATTAACGTGAGTATATTCCCAGTCTCGTTTTGAATCAATTATGATTGATCAATTTGGATGAACTTGACTACCGCCAAAAGGATGGACGATATGGAGGCTTGACGATAATTTCACCGGAAATCAAGGAGATGATGAAATTCTTCAATCTCGTTTTGACTCCATCTAAAACCCCTTCCATATAGATTCCACTTTTGATTATTGATATACCAAATAGGGGGAGAAATCATAAGGATCATAGGTTATCTAGATAGGGGAGTAATGGTGGTGCTCTGTTTGATTAGTTTGTTTAGGTTATTTGATTAATTTGTTTTGCTATTTTTAATATGTTATGTTATAAACAATTTGAATTCTGGTTTAATTTAAGAATATAGTTCAAATGTCACAATGAGAAATTCTTTAGATACCATTTATCTATGATTGTGGCCAGATCATGCATTATATCCTCATTTGAATGAATGATTCAATATAGAAGTATTTACTACGAAATATAATACTATGTATGGTGAAGATACTGCAATATTGTATATTTGGATATACATGTAAAGTGCGGGATTCCCGAAGACCGACTCTCCACATTACCATAAAACTCCTATGAAAACCATTGGTTGTTATTTGGTACATCAAAACCAAAAGGGGGAGATTGTTGGAACTAAAGCTTGATGAAGCTTTGGATAGTTTCTCTTGGTGTTTTTGATTTTGATGCTATGTAATTTTGATTTTCTTAGATGAAATGTATCTAGGAGTTTTATATGTATTGATTGTTTTAGATTAAGGATATATGTGTTGTTCCATGCTTGAATACCCTAGAGATTTTAGCAAACTTGTGTGATTTCTCATATGTTCAAATGGTTTGAGTTCCCTCCTTGAAAATGCTTTGAAAAACTATTATTAACGAAGTAATCGATTACCAACAAATGGTAATAGATTACCAACGAGAATGAGAGGAAAACAAAGTCCGTAGAAAGCCATTTGGCTGTTTGTAATCGATTACCATAAGGTAGTAATCGATTACCACGCAAATAATCGATTACCAATATCTTCAGAATCGATTACCATCGAGAAAACACCTGGAAATGCAATTCTCTCTTGTGGTAATCGATTACCACGAAATAATCGATTACCACCACGGTGAATGATTAAAAGTTGCGAGGAAATGAGTTTTCTAACATCCCACTTGATTCCCCACTCATTTCAATCCATTTTAAACTTCATAAAGTCAATTTTTGAGGCTCCAACGCCCTGAAATTAAATGCCCCAACGTTCAGAAAACATAGGCTCCAATTGTTTGAAATTTGGGTTCCAAATGTCAACAATTGTGGCTCATCGATTCTATAAATGGGCTACTTTGAAAAACGAGAAAAACAAGTTTTAAAAAAAAACAGATCTTTGCATATACTCTTGATACATTTGAAATACACTTTCAGAAAAGACTTACACTTTCAAATCCTCTCTAAGAGAGTTTATCATCTTTCTTCAAGAGAAAGAACTTCAAGAGTTCTTGAAGAAAGTTTTGTGAAAAGGCAACTATATTCATTCTTGATTGGGTAGTATTCATTCTTGTTTTATTGATTGTGGAATCTACACTTGGTGTTTTCTAAACTGATCTATTTTGTTTATTCATTTGATTGTTGAGTTATTACTCAAGGAGAGAGGTCTCTCGGATAGAGTAAGAGTTTGAGAAGTGTTTTCTCAAAGGTTTGATTTGGGGTGTGCCAAAATCAGTGAAGAGTTGATTCTTTGGGTTAAAGAACTGGTTTGGGTGTTTTGATTTTGTTTTTGTGTTGCTTGTTGCAGAGTGAATGTAAAAGAACACAAAGGGATCATTTGATAGTGGAAAACCAATTGCAACTTGATTGTTGGATTGGACCGATTAAGGCGGTAAGTGATTAGGTGAACAAGTATAAATCGTACTCTTCTTCTTCCTTACACTCATTACCATTGCTGTTATAACTAATTATTTGCTGCAACTTGTTTAGTAACAGACTTGGTAATTAACTCAGTAATTAACTTGGTAATCAACTAAGAACTAGAAAGGGTAGATACACGTATTGTATAAACCGAAAATTGATTACAAACTTGTTATTGATTATTCCTTTGATACTTCTACCGCATAAACTTGAATATACTCTTGTTTGAATTAAAAAGGAATTAGTAACTCAAGAAAAATAGGCAAAAGTGAACTAGAATCTATTCACCCCCCTCTAGATTCACTCTTAAGGACCATCGACTTCAACCAAATGGTTTGAGCACAACGACTACCCATAGCAACATATATAGCTGTTGATAGAGCAACACATGCTTGTTTCTTCTGTACCATGAGACTAAGCTTTCTCCAAACAAGTGACAAACACCACTCGTGCTCTTTCTATCTGTTTTGCATCTGCCAAAATCAATCACTAAAACCAACTAGAGTAGGAGCGTACCTTTGGGATACCACAAACCACGATTCGTTGTTCCTTTGAGGTACCAATTTTCTTCACAAATGAGTCATGTGTGATTGTTTTGGTGCAGATTGAAATCGCGCCACAAACACAAACATGAACATTATATCCGGCCACCATTTGTGAGATACAAAGAGTGATCCAATGATCCCTCGTACTTTGTTTGGTCTACACTCTAGTCTGTAGCATCATTATCTAAAAAAGAGATTAGTTGACATAGGTATATTAGAGATCTTACAACTTTCCATGTCGAATTTCTTGGCAATTCTTTGGTGTACTTTGCTTGATGTATAAAGGTTCCTTCTTTCGGTTGCTTAACTTGCAGTCTAGGAAGAATTTGAGTTCTCCCATCATAGACATGTCAAACTCTCCTCGCATGCTTTCCACAAATTCTTCACACGAGAGATTGATTAGTTGATCCAAAAATGATATCATCAACATACACTTGGACCAATAAAATCTTGTTAGATTTTCTCTAATGAAAAGAGTTTTGTCAACATTACCTCGGTTGAACCCTTTTGACAAAGAAACTTACTTAACCGTTCATACCATTGTCTAGGGCTTGCTTAGACCATAGAGGACATTCTTTAGCTTGTACACATGCTCGGGGTAATCAAGTCGGTGAAACCGAGGGAGGTTGTGAAACAAAGACTTCCTCGTTGATGTAGCCATTTAAGAACGCACTTTTAACATCCATCCGAAACAACTTAAAATCATGAATGCGAGGCAAAAGCAAGTAAGACTCTTACTGACTTCTAATCTAGCAAGCTGAGGGCATATGTTTCATCAAAGTCTATTCCTTCTTGTTGATTATATCCCTTAGCTACTAATCTTGCCTTATTCCTAACCACTATTCCATTTTCATCTAGCTTATTCTTAAACACCCACTTTGTTCCAATTAGATTCATATCTCTATTAAAAGGTACTAACTCCCAAACGTCATTCCATTTAAATTGATTTAACTCCTCACGCATAACATTCATCCAAAATTCATCATTTATAGCATCATCAACACAAAGAGGGTTCAAATTGAGATACAAATGCATAATCATCACAAAACATATTATGAGAGGATCTTGTGGATACTCCTTATGGATGTCACCAATGATGTTGTCAAGAGATAAATCTCTTGGTTTCCTCCATTCTCTTGGCAGGTCATGAGAATTGGTTGGTGTATCTTCTTTGTAATTGTGGTTTTTCTTCTTGTCTTCACCGTATTCTCATCATCATCAACAAACCACTTCCCTTTTCGGGATTATTAGATCTATCAACCTTTCTTTACATGTAATATGATTTCATCATTAATTCTCCTTTTACAGGTATCCTTCAGATGCTTTTTACTTGTTGATGAATACCCAATAAACACACCTTCATCCGCGCTCTTTGGCGTCAAACTTTCCGTATAGCGTTTCCGCTCATTATTTAACAAAATATTTAAAATTCGAATACTCTAAAAATGAGAAATACCGCTTATCCTTATAGAAGTCTATAGGGGGTTTTTTTAAAAAGTTATCTAATCACAATTAAATATTTTTAGAACATAGCAAGCGCGAAACTGCAAACATCACCAAAAGTGCTTAAAGTAGCAAGTACTCACTTAATATAGCTCTAACTAGTTCACTTAAAGATCTATTTTTCCTCTCAACAATCCCCGATTTAATGTGGAGTTCTTGAGCGAAAAAGTTGTGATCGATTCCATATTTTTTCACAAAAGTTTTCAAAAGGTTCATTTTCAAATTCCCTATGATCATCCCCCAGAACTTGATTTTCAAATCTTTCGTTTTTTGTATCCGTTTGGCAAAGAGTTTTAAAAACTTGAAGGTCTTGTCTTTATTTGGTATAAATGTGGTGGTCATTATTTTAATCACCTTATCATCTATTATACATACAACATAATTAAAAGATTAATTAGAATGATTTAATGCATTTATGAGTTTGGGCTCATTTAGACTTTAAGTGTTTAAATTGTTCTAAATTCGTTTTATTTTTTTCCAGATTTAACCATTTTAATGCGCAAAATAGCATATCTCCTCCAAGATCTCCGTTTTTAGTCTGATTTATCTGAGATTAAAGATTTGAAAAGATCTATAAATAATCATAAAAGACATTAAGAGCTAATTCGGATGAATCTTGGGTGAATAATAATGGTTTGAAGATGACGTCGCACGGAACCAAATTATTCTTCAAGAAATTCCAGTTTTAACAAGGTCCACTAAAACAAGCATAACTTTCAGCACAGTACTCTCATTTGAGCTCCATTATATATCAAATTAAAGAAGATAAAAAGAGCTACAAGTGATATGAAGACATGATTCAATTCGAGAACTAAATATTGGTGGTGGTTGAAGATGACGGGAATGAGATTAAATGCAAAGAAAACTTTGTAACACGGGGTTGGGTAGATAGTAAATGGTTTGGTGATAAATGGGGACAATTGTCGATAATGGGTTGGTTGAACCTTCCCCACTCTTACCTAACATCATTTGCATTCTTCGCCTATAAATACTTGTAAACACTTCACACACCAAAGACACCACACTACATTTTCACTTTGTAAGTGAGTGAATATTCTTCATTTTGGACTTGTAGTTTCACTTTTTCAGAGCGTTCTTCTTCTTCTTCTTTTTTTATTTATTTGCTAAAGGTTCAAATATTTTCTTTCATTTCCATTCAATTCTTGTTTGTTTTATGTAGAGGTTAGTAAAGTTCCAAATTGTGAGGCTTTGCCACCTTCACCCTAATTTTATAATTTCTATGTTCTTCATGTTCTTGAATTTACTTCTTCATGTTTTTGTTAATTTATTTTAAATTTAGCACACATGTTTAATTCTTGCACTTATTTTCTGCATCTTCAATTTTAGCACGTTTAATTCCAAAGAATTTAAACCAATTTAATTTCAAGAATTTAAATTCAAGATCTTTAATTCCTTGATCTTAACTTGTTATATTTCAATTTTTTTGTTTGCAATTTCGTTTTTAAATCAAATGGAAGGCTAAATATCAAAAGGTTAATCTCTTGATTAAGGTTGCAATGATACTTTGAGATTATACATGATTGCTTGTTCAATTTGTTATAAACTCTTCATCATTCATGCTAGCTCTTAATGACTACGTGTTTGCTTAATTCACATAAAGGAGCAAGATTAATTTTAGCTTAGTCAATTAATCTTGCTTTCCAATAATATCAACTTATATCTTGTTCTCATGCTTAATGGAATGAAATATAAGCTGGAATTGGAATGAATGATGTATGTGTTTAGCAATTCACATAAGGAAAACTAAGATTAATTATCGCTTATTTAATTGATTGAGGTTTGGATTGAGTTGATAAATTGCAACATTTGATGTGATTGATTTTAGCTTAGTTAATTAATCTGGTTATCAGGATAAGTGAGTTAATTAATCAAGAGGTTAATCTATTTTAGTTTATCATTTTATCTTGTTTAACAATTTGTTTTACAATTACGTTTTTCAAAATCAAACAAACAACCCCCCTTTATGTGTATGTTTGTGTCTTGTGGCTTGTGTTTGGTAAAACTTGGTGATGGTCCTTGAAGGCGATCAAAGATCTTCCTAGTACTACATATTAAATTGTATTAATTTGTAAGTAAAACGACCAATTGCCCAAAATTTGGCAGATTCAGAGGGGACTATGGTTTATCAAAGTTGTAGTTATGTTATGTGTTGTGTTGTTTGTTTGCATTTTACCATTATTTGTGTGTTATAATTTTCTGTTTTAAGTGTTAGTAAGTGTGTTCAATTTTTGTTTTTTGCTGTGTAGTGTGTGTTTTAGCTTTGTCGCTATATTGTTAAAAAAAAAAAAAAAAAAAAAAAAAAAAAAAAAAAAAAAAACACTTTGCTTGCGGTGTTGTTATTTGTTCTTTTGGTGCATCTTTGGTATGTTTTCATTTGTGGCGGTACATTTTGGTTAGGCTAACATGGATAATAGGAATATTTGGGAGTATTGGCAGCAAAGAGGAATGTTTCAATGACCTTTGGGGCATACCTCAACAGCAATACGATCCTTATTTTAGCTCCTACAATCCTAGATGGGGAAATCAGAGCTATCAGCATTTACATGACTATTCCCATCTGACACAAGATTGGCGACAACAAAGTCAACCATTATATACCACCATCTTTTCAGCATGTTGCACCACCACCACCACCACTAGCCCAACCGAAACCCTTTGGAAGACTTGATTAAGCGAGATGGCCATCAACAACATGCAATTTTAAAGATAAATAAGGCGGTATTGAGGCTCTTCAAACTCATATGGACGGTTATCGATGTCATGAATGCCAATGGTAAGATTTTAGGTGATATCAATTTGTCCGAATGCAGTAGGAATTGGTGGAACGCCTGATTCTGAAAAGAAAAATTCCATGGAGGTCGGGGCATAAAGAGAAAGAGTCGCAGAAGACTCATAATTGAAGAACAAGAAGATAGAACAAAGAAGAGTCACGGACAAGAGAAGGTAAGAGACATGTGATACCTCTGTGGATTGTTTATGCTAATCCTTTCCTTTTGTTTATGCTGGGATTCCCCTTCGATGTGATGTAAGAGAACTCAAGCAAGTCAAGATATTTCTGCACTTCTCTCTTCTTCGCTCCTTCTCCTCTCACAATCCTCATGTCTCTAAAATTTGGGTGGAGAATTGTCCACAGAAGTTTCCGGAGCAAACACCATGTGAAAAAGAATTTAGCATCCGTGATATCAAAACAACCACTGGGAAGATTTCTTTATCATTTGATATTCTTTCGACCTAAACCGAATGAACAACACTAACTGCTTTCACTTTAAATTCTTTATGGAATTAAAGCCCTGGATCAGTTTATTGTTGATTTGGAACCTATTAGTTATTCCTAATGACTTTTTGCTCTTATAATGTTACATTTTCTTGTAGGTCGTTAGGTCAAGTAATGTGTGGAGGATCGATTGCAAGCTCACACTTGTTGGCGAATCAATGTCTACACACATTATAGATGGAGTAGAGAATAACCATGCTATCTTGAAACTATCTAATTCTTTACTCTCTCTTTTAAATTGTGTTGTTGATGTTGATGTTGATAATTCCATGTTCTTTGATTTAACAATGAGTGAAACATGTAAATTGATCAAAATTAATGCCAAGATTAAAATGAACAAAAGAAAGTGATTACAATTATGGTACTTAAACTATTTCTACCACCAATTTCATATTAAATCATTCACTCAATCATTATCACATGTCATTATTGTTGTAGATGATTGATGATATTTGACCCAGGTGGATGTTGTTTCTGTAGGTACTACTGATTCATGGTGAATGGCCAATTAGCATTATCATGACAACACCATGGAATAGCTGGCGTCACTTTGCGACTTTAGGGAGTTTCTTTCTCCTCCACTCTTTTCCATTTTATTTATCAATTTCCTAATTTGATTCACCTTCTGTAATTAGGTGCCGAATAAAGTAATTAGATTTTCATGCTTATTTACTGATATTTTGTGATTTTGGTCTCCCATAATTTCATTATATCTATATTATGCAGGAATCCGAATCGAATCGAAATGGTTGACTTTTAGATTATTTTGTGGTGCTGATATATTCCTATGATAGATTGTGGATTATTCTATGGATTGGCTTTGTATTGTCTCCGACATAAGTACAATTTGAACCCTAGTATTCGGAAACCGTTGAATGGATTCGTTCAGATATTGTATTTTCTTTCTTTCAAATTAGCTGCGATATATGCCATTAGTGAATGCGTTGTTTTTCGCAATTGTTGTTCTCTTCAAAGTCATGTACATTTTTATCATATAGTGCAGGCAATTATGATTAGAGGTACGATTTATTTCCATCAATTGTGACATAGCCTAATTGCATTATATCTCTTGCCAGTCTCCTCTTCGAAATAAAACTTTTTTCTTTTCTATAACCTGTGATACAAGCCTTAAGTATAAAACAATGTTTTGTCCTTGATTTTACAAACATATTGATTGAATTACCTATCTTTTGGTATTGAAGTAGAGTAAGTGCACTTTGGGACTTGTAGAAATATGAGAATACATGATTTATGATTTGGGTCGAATTAGAGAGATGGGTACAATTTGAAATTTTGATCATCACACTTTAATAAAAATTTGTATTTGAAAAAATTCAATAAGTGTATGTATTGTCAATACTTTAAGAAGGGTCGATCGGGAGAATCTGCTATGTGTGTAGTTTATTTGTGGTAGTTCTCATATCTTTTTTAATTTGTTGATGCTCTGTTCAATATCTGTGAAATAGTAGTCAACTGAACCATATTTATCAAACCTCGTCCTTGGCCCCATTACAACCTTTGCAAGTCTCTTGAATCATGCATGATTGTGATTGTTAGTGATAGAGAATTGGAATAATTGCAAACCTATGATAAAATAATTTTCATTTTAATGGTCTTAGGGATAAACACTTGCATGATACACTTGATAGTTGAAGATACACTTTCGGTGAGGTCAATGCTTATGATTGACATACATGATTAATTGATATCCCATTGATCCTATCCGAAATAGGAATTGTTCAACACTATGATATGTAATCTCTATATTAATTATGCTCTGATTATTGTGTTCAATTTTTATACATTCATGACTGTTTTGGAGAGTACGAAATAGCTTAGACTAGATGAACATTTGTATCCAAGTTCGTGTTTTGTTCTTAGGAATGTAGATTTGCCCAGGAGTGCAAAAGAATAAGTGTGGGGGAATTTGATGAGTCATTATTTTAATCACCTTATCTGCATCTATTATATCCCAATACAACATAATTAAAGATTAATTAGAATGATTTAATGCATTTATGAGTTTGGGCTCATTTAGACTTTAAGTGTTTAAATTGTTCTAAATTCGTTTTATTTTTCCAGATTTAACCACTTTCAGTAAAATAGGCATATCTCCTCCAAAGATCTCCGTTTTAGCTCCGTTTTATATCGAATTAAAGATGATTGAAAGATCTACAAATGTCATGAAGACATTAAGAGCTAATTCGGAGTGAATCTGGGGTGAATATGGCTTCTAAGATGACGCACGGAACCAAATTATTCTCTCAGTAAATTCCAGTTTTGACAAGGTCCACTAAAACGAGCATAACTTTCAGCACAGTACTCTATTTGAGCTCCATTATATGTCAAATTAAAGAAGACTCAAAGAGCTACAAGTGCTATGAAGACATAGAAAGTCAATTCGAACTAAATATTGGGTGAATTTGGACATGAAGATGACATGTGGAACCAGGATTAAATGCAGTAAAACTTTGAAATGGGGTTGGTGGATAGTAAATGGGGTTGGTGGAGAGTAAATGGGGTTGGTGTAGGTAATTGGGTTGGTGGACAGCCACCCCCCTCACCTAACACATCATTTGTTCTCCTATAAATACTTGTAAACACTTCACACACCAAGACACCACACTACATTTCACTTTGAAGTGAGTGACACACTTCACTTGGACTTGTAGTTCACTTGTAGCTAGTTCTTCTTCTTCTTCTTTTTCTTTATTTGCTTTGCTAAGGTTCAAATATTTTCTTTTCATTTCCATTCAATTCTTGTTGTTTTATAGATGTTTATAAAGTTCTAAATTAGGAGGCTTTGCCACCTTCTGAATTTTATAAATTTCTATATTCTTCATGTTCTTCATTTGTTCTTCATGTTTTGGTTAATTTATTTTAAATTTCCAGCACACATGTTTAATTCTTGCACTTATTTTCTGCATCTTCAATTTCCAGCAATTTCAATTCCGGCAATTTAAATTCCAGCAATTTAATTTCCAGCAATTTAAATTCGGTATCTTTAATTTCCTTGATCTTAACTGTATAATTTCAAATTTTTTGTTTGCAATTTCGTTTTTAAATCAAATGGAAGGCTAAATATCAAAGGTTAATCTCTTGATTAAGGTTGCAATGATACTTTGAGATTATGTTCATGATTGCTTGTTCAATTTCTTATAAACTCTTCATCATTCATGCTAAAGCTCTTAATGACTATGTGTTTGCTTAATTCATAAGGAGAACCATTGGGTAAACCTTAGTCAATTAATCTTGCTTCCAACAATATCCAACTTATATCTTGTTCTCATTCTTAATGGAATGAAATATTACTAAGGAATTGGAATGAATGATGTGTGTGTTTACTTAATTCTCACGTAAAGGAAAATGAATTAATTATCAGCTTAGTTAATTGATTGAAGTTGGATTAAGAGTTGAGTAAATTGAACATTTGATGTGATTGATTTTCAGCTTAGTTAATTAATCTGGTTATCAAGGATAAGTGAGTTGCAATCTAATCAAGAGGTTAATCTATTAGTTTATCATTTTATCTTGTTTAGCAATTTATTTACAATTTGGTTAAAAATCAAACAAACAACCCCTTGCTGTATTGTGTTTGTGTCTTCAGGGCTTGTGTTTGATAGAAACTTGAGTGATGGTCCTTGAGAGAGACGATCTAGGAGTCACTTCCCTAGTACTACATATTAATTGTATTAATTTG